>APFE030378347.1:43544-63544 GCA_000404065.3 Pinus taeda | reverse complement strand
ATAACGACTTTCATTATCCGATCTAATAATGGATATGCTAGATCTGATTGCTAACGCACGTTTTATCCTTTATATGTGATGATCTGGGTATGTCTAATGTCTGGAATTACAAATAAGTTGTAAGTAAGTATTTGTAGATCTGGATGCTGGTTCGCTTTGGTGAAGGTGAATATACACACTAGTTCAGCTCTTCCAGGTAGCATATGCAAAAGAAAAGCTTGATGTTCAAGGATGACTGATCTATTAGATCAATGCTGTTATTTTATTGTTGTTTTCCAATTAAGTATTCTTAGATCTGAATGTAAAACTAAATGAATAAGGAGTTTATTAGATAGAATGATTATATAAGTGAGAAGAAGTGATCTCTATTGCTTCTTGTGTAAATCTCTTTAAGATTACAGTAGATGTTTAGTATATTGTTGATTGGTATAGACTTGATTCAAAAGTTTATGTTTGCAGTAGCTTTGGAGGTATACATAGGTTTGATTAACAGAGGTAGCATATACACGTAGTTTGGGTTCAACCAAGTAGCATATACAGTCTGATGCATGGTTTCTGAGGTTACAACTGCTTTTGAATGAAGATGTAGGTTTCTGAGTTTAGCACAGTGTTCCAGTGATAGCGATATGATTGTTTCAGATTAACTACATGCTAGTTGATGAAGTTTGAGTTTCTAAATTTTTGATGGGTTATCGATGAGTCAAGGTCTTCATATGTCTTCATATGTGCCAGGAGCATCCAGTTTGAAAATTCATGAAACGTGGTCCCTGGTGGAAGAGTGGAGTTTTCTGTAGGCTCGCACCTACGTACTAAAAATATTGGCTAGTACAAGAGCTAGGGGGTTGTAGTTCTCTTCCAGTAGAAGTTGGAGAATGAGATAATGTTGTAACCTTCTGCTGGTAGAAGTTTTCATACTAGTATGAGTCTGCACCAGTATAATATTGTAAACAAATTTTCTTATTATTAGAAGAAGATAAAGACGACAACAATAGGTGGTTTTCACCCATATTGGGTTTCCACCTTAAATCTTGGTGTTCATGTGTGTTTCTTATGTGTGATGCTTTATTCTAATTTTACTTTATTGTTTAATAAGTTACCGATGTACTGGATTAAGATCAACACATGATAAATTGTCTAAATCACAAGTTCTCTGGATATATGTTGGTTTCTCTAATCACAATTGTGTGTACACGATAGTTTACTTCACTGAAGTAGCGTATATAAATATGTTTGAGAAATAAAATTATTGATCTGATAATACTGATTCACCCCCTCTCAGTATTATTTCCAATAGTTGGTATCAAAGCAGGTCCTTCAGAAGAAGCTTTATCACTTGAAGGAAGATCCATCAAGGTGAATAATCACGAAAGCATGGGATTCATCAGATCACTAATATTCGATGGGAGCAACTTTGTTTATTGGAATATAAGAACCACAACCTATCTACGATCTCTTGGAATAGATGTCTGGGAAATTGTGGAAGGAGGATATAAATTTCCAACAACAACTCCTACAGACACGGAAGGTAAAAAGTAATATGAAACCAATGCCAAAGATGTCAATACTTTATTGGGATGTTTATAACAATTAGTGTTTGTCAAAGCCATGTAGCGCAAATCAGCTAAAGAGATATGGGAAAAAATCATCCAGAGCTATGAAGGAGACTCTCAAGTAAAACTTTTTAAGCTTCAAACTCTCAAAATTTAGTATGAAACTCTTAATATGCATAGTGATGAGAGTATAGCTAGTCACTTCTTATGTATAGATGAGGTTGTTAATTGTATGAACAATCTGGGTGAAGAAATAAAGGAAGTTACCTTGGTTGAGAAAATTTTGAGATCCTTGTTTGCTAAATTTGAATCAAAAGTGTTTGTTATAGAAGAAAAATGAGATCTGCAAAATGTCACTATGACATAGCTTCACAGAATCCTAACTACTTTTGAGATGAGAAAAGGAGGTCCATTAGATATGAGAGAAGCCACATTTAAAGCTTCGGCAAAAGTAGAAGAAAAGGAAGAACACAATGAATCATGACACATTTCAGATAAAGAGTATGAGATAAATTTTGTCAATAAGATTCAACAGGGATTTGGAAGGTTCAGAGGTAAGCTACCTGTCAAATGATTTTCTTGCCGTAGAGTTGGTCATTATGATGCCAGATGTCTTCATAAAGATAAATATGAAAAAGGAAAGAAATATTCAAAAGGGAATCGGGAACAAGTTGTGAATAGGAGTTACTATGCTCATGAAGATAACGATGGTTTATCTAATAGTGATGAAGATGAAACTGGTTAGGATTACAAACTTCTCATGGCTTATGATAATAATGATTTTTGGGATAGTTTAGAAGAGGATAGTGATGGTTTATCTACTAGTGATGACTATAGACTTGTCATGGCTTATGACAATGATGATTTTTCTGATGCTTTAGAAGAGGAAAACTTTCATGAAGAAATCTCTAAACTCAAAATCTGTTTAGAAGAAAACAATATGACCATAGATACCTTGGCATACCAACTTGCTGAAAAGGAAAAACACAATGAAAAACTAGAATGTGAAATTGTGGTTCTAAGAAAAGATCTTGAGAAAACAAATCTCTCAATCTTAGATTTTCTAAAGGATCAGAAACATTAAATGAAACTATCAAAGTCCAATGTTCTCCTCTAATATAGATAGGTCTTGGATATACTAAAGAAGCATCTCAATCACAGAAGTTGTCGACCTCCACTAAATGTTATCTTGATGCAAAAAAGACCAGTGAACAGTATGACAATCATCAACAAAGGCATAAATTTGATCACTAGGTAAATCATACTCAATTTGCTCCAAGGATGAATATCAATAGAAGCCACAACGAACCTTAGGAAAATCATACTCAATTTGCTCCAAAGATGAATATCAATAGACACTACGATCAACAGGTAAATAGATTCGATAGTTGCAAAAACATATTTAATGGGCAATGTTTTTCATATCATAAGTTTGGGCACAAAGCTACTCAATGCATTGCTTACAAAATCATCATGACTAGAGAAGCGCGAAATCAAAGGAATGTAACATGGAGCAAGAGAATTTCCTATAATAACTTTTCTCCTCTTGAAAATGAAACAGAATGCTCAATTTGTAACAACTTTGGTCATGAAGAATCTGAACACAAGAGAAATTTAGGCAGACACTTCAAAAGGAGAAAACGCCATTAAATCCCAAGATATGGAGAAGGAAATAATCTCAAACAGAAATATGTGATATAGCTTTGTATGCAGAAGGACAAGAAAGCTATTGGTACATCAATAGTGGATGCTCCAAACATACAACAGCTGACAAAGAGAAACTTCACCCATATGATGCCTTAGAAAGAGAAAAGAATGTCTCATTTGGAAATGACACTCCAGCTGTCATAAAAGGTAAAGGTTCTATTTTCTTGAAAGAAAAGGTTAAAGTTGGAAATGTTATGTATGTAGATGGTTTAAAGCATAACCAGTTGAGTGTCAATCAAATGTGTGATCAAGGAAATGAAGTGGTGTTTCAATCAAACAGATCTGTTGTTTGACAACTTGATATAGGAGAGACTGTGATCAATGGTACAAGAACTCCAAAAAACTTATACATACTCAAAGGAAGACAACAACAATGCTATCTAAGCAAAAATGATGAAAACTAGCTATGGCATAGAAGATTGGGACATCTAAGATTTTCTAAAATAAGAAAAGCATGTAGACTTAAGGTTGTTCGTGATCTTCCAAATATCAGCATCCCAGAAAATACAATATGCAAACCATGTCAAATCAGTATGCAAACTAGAGTTCACTTCATGGAAAAATAAGGGTCAGCTAGTAAGCCTCTTGAACTTATCCATACTGATTTATGTGGACCAAAAAGGAAAAAGTGACCTCGTGGAGAAGAATACTTTATTTTGTCCATTGATGATTTTTCCAAAATGTGTTGGATAGGTCTTCTAAAGAATAAAGATGAAGAATTTGAAAAGTTCCAAGCCTTCAAAGCTTTGGTTGAAAATGAATCAGATCAAAAAATCAAATCCCTCAGATTTGATCAAGGAGGATAATTTATATTGGACGAATTCTTTGACTTTTGTGAGTAACATCAAATAAAAAGGAAATTCTCCACTGCAAGAACTCCTCAGCAAAATGGTGTGGTAGAAGGGATCAACAGAACAATTCGAAAAGTGGCTTGAGCTATGCTAGAGGAATCTGGAAGCAAATGTTTTATCAAAAGGACTAATGAAAAACATGGTAAGTTTGAACCAAGAGCAGATGAAGGGATTCTTCTTGGTTATTCTTCCAGAAGTAAAGGATATAAATATTATAATAAAAGACTTGGGAAAATTGTTGATAGCATTGAGGCTAGTTGATGAAGCATGCAAAAATCCAAAATAGATAAAATCAACAGAAGATTATGACAATGATGAAGACGGGGATTACTTTCACACATCAAATCAAAATTATATTGAAGAAGAAACCAATGAAGCATAAGAAGAAGATATAATGGTAGAAGAAAAGACTTCGTCTAGGTATGTTCAGAAAAATCATCTAGAAACTCAAATTTTAGGAGAAAGGGAGGTTGGTATACAAACAAGAAGAACTATTACAGGGACCTCAAACTATCTAGCATTACTATCCTCCACCGAAACTCAAAATTTAAATAAATCATGCAAATATGAATGTTGGGTCAAGGCCATGGATGAAGAACTTGAGCAAATTGAAAAAAATGACACTTGGGAATTAGTTCCTAGACCTCATGATAAAAATATTATAGGAACTAAATGGATATTCAAGAACAAGATGAATGAAAATGGAGAAGTCATTAGGAACAAGGCTAGACTTGTTTGTAAATGGTATGCTCAACAATAAGGTATAGATTTTGAAGAAACTGTTTCACCTATCACCAGACTTGAAGCCATATGAATATCTCTTGCTCTTTCTAGTTTTCAGAAATTCAAAGTATACCAAATGGACGTAAAATCAGCCTTCCTTAATGGATATTTAGAAGAAGAAGTTTATATTGAACAGCAAGAAGAATTCATTCTTGGAAATGATGAAAAACTTGTATGCAGACTCAAAAAGGCTATCTATGTTCTGAAACAAGCTCCAAGAGCTTGGTATTACCGCCTTGAAAAATATCTACACCAACAAGGTTTTGCAAAAGGTTTTGCACATAGCAATTTAAATACAAAGATTGAAAATGATAAATTGCTAATTATTATTGTTTATGTTGATGATATCATTTTTGGTAGCAATGAAAAATCCACGAGTCAGAATTTTGCTTCAGTAATGCAGCAAGAATTTGAAATGTCCTTGCTTGGTGAACTCACCTATTTCCTTGGTTTACAAGTTTAGCAAACTAAAGATAGTATTTTTCTTTGACAAACCAAATATGTCAAGCAGATATTGAAAATGTATGGAATGGAAGATTCTAAACCTGTATGTACTCCAATGGTAATAGGATGCAGTCTTAGCTCAAATGATGAATCAACAAGATTACATCAACCAACTTACAGATCCATGATTGGAATTCTACCTTATATAATAGGTACCCGACCTGACATTATGCATGTAGTAGGAATAGTTTGAAGATTCCAAGAAAATCCAAAGGAATCACACCTTCAGGCAATCAAAAGGATTTTCAAATATCTTCAAATAACTCAGGACTTTGGACTATGGTATTGTGGAGATGTAGATCTTATTCTTCATGCATACACAGATGCAGATTGGGCAAGAAGTGTTGATGATAGAAAAGACACTAGTGGTGGTGCATTCTATTTGGTTTTAGGTTAGTGTCTTGGTTCAGCAAAAAACAAACTTCAATTACTTTATGTACAGCTAATGCAGAGTATGTGGTTGTTGCATCTTGCTGCACACAACTACATTGGATGATGCAAACTTTGCAAGCCATTCAAATCACGTGTACTCCACCCATTTCCATTCTATGTGATAATACAAGTGCCATCAATATTTCAAAGAATCCAGTCATGCACTCCAAGACCAAGCACATACCCATCAAGTACCATTTTCTACAAGAACAAGTGCTTGAACAAAAGGTCAAATTGGAGTATGTCCCCTCTAGAGAACAGGTTGTTGATATATTCACTAAACCACTACCGAAAGAAACATTTGAATAGCCAAGACAAAATCTAGAAGTAGTTGTTGCATCATCCTACTATTAAATCCAGTTTTTCAGAGGAAGGTTATTATACACAGGTTTCATGAAGTATAGTCGCATATGCACAGGGGTTTCTGTGGTTGAAGAAGTGTATATGCTTTTCTGATAGGAAAAACAGTGGGTCAGGCTCTGATATGGGTGATTTGTCTGATGTTGATGATTACATTCTAACGATATGTTTTGTTCATTAATTTTTATTTGAGTGACAAAGATGGCTTGAATAATGACTTGTTAACAATGCACAGGTAGCATAGGTTCGGAGGAAGAATTAGCCTTCACATGCATTGTGCATTGTTGGCATTATGGTTATTGAGTCCAGCTATGGCTTCAGAGATTTACACCATTTGTTTCTTAAGTCATGTAAAATTCTAGGGTGTGATATGACCTCTCATACATTTGAATGAGTCCTATTAGACAAATGATGTAATTTGTATCCCCACTTTGCATGGGATGGATGATGTAATATTTATTGTATTTCTATCATGTGAAAAAATTGGTATATCCCCACTTGGTTGGGTGGATGAGTCAAATTTGGTATATCCCCACTTGATTGGGCGATTGATGTATGTATGTGTCACTAGTGATAGGAAGGTCAAACTCACATAGTTGAGTTATAGATTCATGTCATTCTTTTGGAAAATATTTTTGCAGATTTTGCATGTGCTCAGGGGGAGCATGGATAGTTAGTGCATAACAACATGTACAATGGTATCAGAACATGCACAAAGAGGGAGTTTAATCAGAGAATTCAGCATGTGCCTAGGGGAAGCATGATCATATTCAGCTGTTCAGATATGAAGAGTATCCTGGTTTTCCCTTTGCCCTTGATGTCAAGTGGGGGAGAATTTTGGTGTTGCTTGTTATCTCTAATAGTTTCTACAGGCTTGCAGGAATCAACACCACCGTGGGTGCCATCAAGTCCAAAGGGGGAGATTTTTGGCATTATGATATAAGTGTTGTCCTTGATGGAAACTCACACACAAGTCATTTTAGTTTTGGTAATAGGCAACTCACAGTACAACAAGTATATTCAGAGGTTTCAGGGTAATGGTATAGAAGAACAGGAAGACGTAACTAACGTCTACTGATCAGAATAAAGAAGGTAAAGGAAAACATAGGTCCACTTAGTCAAAACAGCGTATACACGCTGGTCCACATAACAAAAAGACCGTATATGTATACACACACTCCCACAAGAGGAAAAGTGTGTACATGTTCGAAAACCAAGGGTTTAGTCCTACGTATTTGGTCCAAGGTATTTTGGTCCAAGGTATTGGTCCAAGGTATTTGCTTCGAGGTATTTGGTTTGAGGTATTGACCCTACATATTTGGTCGAAGGTATTGGTCCTAAGTGGTTTTGGTTTGAGGTATTGACAAAGGATTTAAGTATATAAGGAGGAGAAGATCAAAGGGATAAGTGCACAAGTAATGAATATCTTATGAAGTGTTAAATCAAAAGAAAATATGCATGTTATTGGTTTCTGATGCTTTGCTTGATCTGAACTAAGTATGCACCTAAGTGTTTGATGATGGATGAGATCTAATGATGGATCAAGATCATAATGACTTATCATTATGTGATCTAATAATGGATAAGCTAGATCTGATTTCTAACACAAGTTTTATCCTTTAGATGTGATGCTCTAGGTATGTTTGATTTCTAGAATTACAAGGAAGTTATAAGTAAGTATTTTCAGATCTGTACGTTGGTTCACTTTGGTGAAGGTGCATATACACACTGGTTCGGTTCTTCCAAGTAGCGTATGCAAAATAAAAGCTTGATGTTCAAGCATGAATAATCTATCGAATCAGTGCTACTGCTTTACTGTTGTTTGTCAATGAAGTATTCTTAGATCTAAATGTAAAACTGAATGAATAAGGAGTTTGATATTTGATAGATTGATTATATAAGTGAGAAGAAGTAATCTCTGTTGCTACTTGTGTAAAGCTCTATAAGTTGACTGTACATGTTTAGTCTATTGCTGGTTGGTACAGACTTGATTCAAAAGTTTATGTTTGCAGTAGCTTTGGAGGTATACACAGGTTTGATTAATGGAAGTAGCGTATACACACATTTTTGGTTTAGCCAAGTAGCATATACAGTTTGATCCATGGTTTTTGAGGTTACAGTTTGTTCTGAATGATGATGCATGTTTATGGGTTCGACACAGTGTTCTGGTGACAATGATCTGATTGTTTCATATTAACTGCATGTTGGTTGATGAAGTTTGAGTTTTTAAATTTCTGATGGGTTATTAATGATTCAAGGTCTTCATATGTCTTGATATGTGCCAGGAGCATCCAGTCTAAAAATTTATGAAACGTGGTGCCTGGTTGAAGAGTGGAGTTTTTTGTAGGCTGGCACCTATGTACTAAACATATTGGCTAATACAAGAGCTAGGGGATTCTATCTCCCTTCTAGTAGAAGTTGGAGAATGGGAGAAGGTTGTAACCTTTTGCAGGTAGAAGCCTGCATAATGGTATGAGTTAGCACCAATAAAAGATTGTAAATAGATTTTCTTATTATTAAAAGAAGATAGAGATGACAACAACAAGCGGTTTTCACCCACATTGGGTTTCAACCTTAAATCTTGGTGTTCTTCTGTGTTTCTTATGTGTGATGCTTTATTCTTCTTTTACTACATTGTCTAATAAGTTATCGATATACTGGTTTAAGATCAACACATGATAAATTGTCTAAATCAAAAGTTTTCTGGATATACGCTGGCTTCTCTAATCACAATTGCGTGTACATGCTAGTTCACTTCACTGAAGTAGTGTATATAAATTTCTTTGAGAAATAAAATTATTGATCTGATAAACTGATTCACCCCGCTCTCAGTAGTATTTCCAACATTCATATGATTGTGTTTTGGTATGAGATGTTAATTGTATAATAAAATCCTCTTATATATAATTCATCATAAGTCATATTTACATGCTTATGCCTCAAACATGTTTCTTATATCAGGAAATTTGAGTCATTTTTTAAAAAAATTACATTTGAGACAACTTTGAGTGGTTGTGAATGTGTACATGTGCTTAATTTAATTTCTTCTCTAAATTGATGTATTTGTTTATTTGATGTTGAAAGGTTAGATTTCTAGGTTGAATTTTCATCTATGAATTGAAAAATATGACAAGTTATGTTGTTGATGGTGTTTGGATTTGGTTTCTAAAGACATGTCAACCGAATATATTCCTGGAGATACCTGTGGTTGATGGCCCCAAAAAAATTTCAACAAGTTTTATAAAATAGGGCACACTTCTCGAAGACTATAATATAAAATCTATATAATATCAAATAAACATGAATGATATATATTTGAAATTACTTAATTATGAATACAATGTACGATGAAAAATAAAATTTGGAATCACACAATTTTGAGTGGCAAGAGACTTTATACATATATAGGAAAATGAACTACATGTGAAAAAATATATTACAAAATTGGTACAATATCTACCACTTAAAGCTCTAGCAATGTGAAATCATGAAATCCCTATCCACCATTGAAGATATATAACAAGCTTGAATCAACACCGAGAACTCTTCCCTTTGATTCAACAAAATTTTATCACACATCCACCTCACACTAGAATTATCTTTTTCCTTAGGTTATACAAACTCTAGCTATGTTTCATCACACAAGTGCATGGAAAGACAACTCTAGTACTAGTGTCCACATATAATTGTCCATCCTATAATTTCTCTACCCAAATTCTTGACCTCCAACTCTCGCATTAACATAAATAACGAAACCTCTATTGAACATCATGCAGGATATAATAAACAATTTTCTTGCACAAAAGTCATCACACCATGCTCAATACTCAAGAATTTCATCCCACGATTATATTTGCATAGCCTCGGATCCTATAAGTAAAAGGTTTTACAATAACTCAAAGTGTTAGCTTGAATGTTTATGTCATCTACTAGGTTAGAAAATATAATAGCACAAAAAAATAAATTGTAGTCATCACCATGAATCACACCAATTCCAAGTTCTTGTGTATGAGACACATACAACATAAACCCTATGATCACATGAGCAAACTCAAAATTAGCATAGAAAAAAATATTGCCAGTGAAACCTACAAGTCTTCTCACTCTCACCTTTTCATGTTCTAGGGTTCTCTCACAGACCCTAATGTCATAACACTAGGTTTCCTTACAAGCCTAACATATTTCCTTGCCCAGTACTTATTTAATACAAAATGTACAACTCTATCCACCCTTTTATATATGTAGTAGGTAAAGGAGGCTAACATAATCAGCACATAATTCCAGACAAGTGAAAAACCCTCAAAGCATTATCCTCCTTGGGATCAATATGCTTTCTCTAATATGGTGCATTGTCTAACAAGTTGTTAATCTGAAGCTTCCTCTTCCATGGCTTACTATCCAATTGTCATCATCCAATATTATTCTCCTCTAACTATTTGAAATAAGTCCCTAATATTAATGTCATTTCATTAATTGAAAAACAAGATTTTATAAATTAAAAATCCCCCCTCCTCTATATTGGAAAAATGAATTATTTTACTCAATGCTTATCTTTCCAAATTGCATTTCCATTCACATCATAAAAATATATTGTCATGAGCTAGCTATATCTTTCAAGAACTAGCGAAATAAATATAACATAAATTCTTAGGGTTATATATGGGGAGTGTTACACTTCTAGTCCCTCCCATCTGATAGGGGATTCCTTATTATTCGTTCTCAAGTACCATCGTTAATGTGTCATTATGAATCAATTAATAAAATGCTTCAAAATAATTACACCATTTTATGCATTTGAAAGTAGGGTATTACATAGGTTCCTTAGGCACCCTCTCCCACTAGTCTCTAGTCCTTAACACTATTTTTTGTAGCTATAAGAAAACAAATGAAGAAATTTGTATAAATATGATACTATTTAAAGAGTCTTGTAAAATCCACCTCGTGTGCAATTTTATGATTGGCCTTTTCTACACAAAACCCTACCTTTAAATCTACATAATAAATCATTTTTTTTACAATGAAATCATAGGATGTGGTGTTTCTCTAGTTGTGAACCAGTGTAATGAGTGCAATGCATCAATTCATTTCCTATCCGGACATATATTTTTATTTTATGGCCATTTGCATCTTTCTTGCAAAAACCATTCAGGGACATTGTGAAATTTGTCTACTGGTATAAGAACCAAACTGAGCTGCAAAAATGATATCTATAATCTTTGGAAATTATGTTTCATAAATTCCAATGAGAGCACACTTCCCATGATTTGTCGAGAAAGTGTTTTGAGAAATCAAACCATCTGGGAAAAATATTCATTGATCTCTACTAAAAAAAACCTAGCTATAAAGAGCCTCAAATAAATTATTTTTTTTACATACTGAGTTAGAGGGACCCTAAATATTTTGAAGAGAGATGTTGAAAATATTAGAAAATAACAAATTTCAAGAACAATGTACCTTAATGGGCTTGAAAATGGAGGAAAAAATAATATAAAGGCCTCTAGAGGTCCCCATAGTTCTCACAACTTCCACAAAGCTACCATACTCGACAATATCTCAGTTTTGGAGGGAATATAGTTATTTCATTTTCATCTATTAGAGAAAAATACTTTGGGGATTATCCTCTTTTATAAGACATATTATGTCTGTGTTTTGGAGAATTTGGTATCTACGAATAAATACTAATTCCCTAGATAAGTAGCCATATCTAGACCAATAGTTTAAAGTTTTTTAGTCTTTTCCTATAAGCAATAGATAAGATTTGAAGATGAGAAGGCCTACTTGTAGTTCCGCTTTCCTTTTCTCTCCCTTGTATCGATCTTGTCGCTCCTTCCCATACTAAATACGCTTGAAAAGTTCCTGTAAACACAACAGTATACAAAGAATCGATCAAAGCAAAAGATCTATTGAATATAAGTGAATGGAATCAGATACATTTCACACATATAAGCATTATAAAAGAATACAAACATATGGGAGAAAGGTTCAAACACTTTATTGAATAAAAGAAGGAATTATAACCATTCATGTCTTATTCAAAGCCATTCCTCTAGCTTGGATCCCATCCACATCACTTTAAAAGAATGACAAACTTGTAGCATTACAATACTTGCTTCAAAGCCAAATCTCATAGCAACATTATCTTCTTACAATTCAACATAATCTAGCCCCTTATCACTTAGATGAGTGGTCAATTTATAACAAGATGAAGGAGGTTTTTTCATAAAGGGTGGCATTGAATGACCTTCCATACTCAGAATTAATTCCATGGAGGAAGGGATGAGATGATAGGATGCACCTTAACTCATTCGTAATCCATTTTCGAGCTCATACGAGTTGATAAGTGAGGGAACCTTCTAGATGACTCCAAAAGATAAGAATATTCCCCAAACCCTATGTGAATTTCACTCAATATCACCCAACACAGGTGAAAGGAAGCCTAAGTGCTCTACAGAGCACCCTAGCATGGACTTAACTACTCTGTAGTGCACCCTTACATGGGCCTACCTACATTGGTCCCTCTAGAGGCTATTTCTAGATGTCTTCAAGTCATGAAACTGTCTAGGAAGGAGGAATTCAAAGTGGTGACTTGTTTAGGGCATGTAACAACTGAAATTAGGTCTTGATGAGCCCTAGAAAACTGATCTAAATGATGGGATTGACGTGCCCAAATAGATATGTAATAGTTGCCCTCTAAAGCATGAAGTCGAAAAAATTCCAATGTCGAATGAAATGCTTTATGATGTGATGAGGAGGTATCGAAGTGGAAGGTGACTTGCATCAATTACAATACATATATCATGATATTTGATTTTACATGAATTGTTGAGGGAAGCCATACCCATGCTTAGCTTATAAACTTTCATTACATGTACATAAACAGTCGTCTAAAGATATAGACCCATGATTGGAATGACTATCAATGTAAAGCCATTGTACATATGATTTAGTACTCTTGAAATCGCAGCCTGGATGGATGAAACTAGATCTAGGGTCTTCTATGTCCTTCAATCATTCACTCAAGTATGACTTTATCCATGTGAATATGTGATCTGAAGTTGAACATGGGAAGACAACATCTGATTATTAGCCAATGATGTAAGTTGTTAACAGATATGAGAGAAATAACCGATAATGATAATGATCCTCAAGGTATTGCAGTACATTCTACATGATGTGAATGGACGATTTGACGCTGAACACCATACAAACTCTTTCGGTCAAAGGCCATCGATGTCAACTTATCACCGGAAGCGATAAACTTATCATTGGTACATGCAAGCCTCAAGGTACTAGAAGGGTGTTTCTAAGTGAACTTCTTGGATAGTGTGCTAATTCCAGCAAGAAGCGACTCGTCACAGGAGGGCATTGATGTATCCCACATCAAATTCATGAAATGAGGGTAGTAATTTTTAGAGATGGAATTTGAATGATGACACAAGGTTCATGAATGACGGTCATGAAAATGAAGGCTTATGGTATTGCAAAGGATGAATTTTGACTGAATGACTTCTCTTCAACATGTCGGCCACACTGAAATGAATTGGTAACATTAACCCAAAACAAAGTGATGGATGGTATGATAGATCAATGGCATGATAACCATCAAGCTAATAACCCAACCCAAATAGTCACAATGATGGAGTGAAAGTGTCATGTTCAAGAGCGACCTGCTATCATAAAGTGGTTTTCTCCTTTTTTGCCATTTTCCCCAATCATTTATGACCAGTACGTCTTTATTTTTATCAAGCTTGAGGAGGATAACATATGCTTGTTGTATAATTCCACCCTTCGATTGAATCCATCACTATTTGATGTTTTCACGAGTCTAGCGTTGGTGAAACTCGGTCTTGTCTAGATGGACAAGTTTGTTGATATTTGATGGTTTAATGAGTTTAACGACAAAGATAACTTGGTCCTTTTCATGTTTAGAGAGTTTGAAAAGGGAAAAAGAGAAAACTCCACAAGTTCTTTTTTCGTAAATTAGTCTCTCAAGCTCGAAAAATCGTAAAATAATACAAGAGAGATGTTGTTTCCAATCTGTTAATGAGATGGAGAGGACAAGCACTAGGAAATATTTTCATGTTTAGAGAGTTTGAAAAGAGCTGAAAGAGGACTCCAAGTGGGTTCCTTTTTCATTTTTAACAGAGCTCAAAAAAGGGATAAAAGTGTGTTCTGTGGTCAATGGTACAATTCACAATTGAGCACATTGAATTCTATAAGTCAGTTGAAAAACCTTCTCAAACCACCACTAAATGGATTAAAAATACTTGTTTCATAGGAAAAAATAGTTAAATACTAATGTTTACTCAATTAATGAACATGAAATAAACATAAAACAAGTTTTTACCATGACATTTTTACCATTTGGAACTTACCACTCAATTTTGTGCTCTGAGCTAGTCTTTTACCTTGAACTTCATCAAGCGATTGCAAGAGATTCTATGGACCATTTCTCGAGCCGTCCAGACTAGGTAGGAGCTAAACCTCTCTTCTTCATTTTCAGGTCATTCTTTTGTCATTTCATGCAATCTTTAGGGTTTTTTGGGGCCCTTGGGGTTTCATTTTTTTTCACCCTAGGATTAGCACAGGCTTTCACATCAAAAACTACACTAAAGAGCACCCAGAAAGAAGGCTGCATGCTCTGCAGTGCATTGTGTTTGTGCTTGGGCTACGCTGGGTAAGTTTCCCAAGTTTGATTTAGCTGTTTGTTCCAAAATTTGTCTTGTTTTTTGCACGGAAAGGATCCTAAATAAGCTTATGATTGTGTGTTAGGCTTTCATCAGATCAGAATGTCGATTACATGGTGAGAAAGAGAGCACAAAGAACAAGACACGGTTGCCCTAAACAATCCGGGTACTATTGGGGCCCTAAAAAACTGTGGGTTACTCAAATGGTTCAAGTTGTCTAGAATGCGGCAACAAATATAACTACTGCAGTTCCTTGTTCATGCATGGGATCTGACAGATCAAAATTTTCACATTAGGGACAAGATGGTCCCTATTAGCATTAATGATATCTACTTTCTTACTAGAGTATCGAGGTGAGGTGCCCTTGTCTCACTTTCTTGATTTGCCCGTGGAGGTGAATCGATGAGAGATTATATTAGATAGTTTTGTTGGCCAGGTATACAACCTAGCAAGGATGGGAAAATGAACATCAAGGATGTGGGTGGTTTTCCTTTGATAACAATCCTCTTCACAATCACAAAATTGGTCGGTGTTGTGACACTACATCTGGCAAACAGATCTTATATGCAGTATGCACTGGAGTGTCTGGAGTCAAAAGTTTTCAACTGGTGCGAGGCTTTGCTTTCTTTGCTGAAAGAACAAATGACCAAGGTAAAATGTTGTAAGACAAAGAATTTCTACTATGGTTTGATCTTAATCACTTTTACCTTAGAGAGAATCCCATTGATGCAACCACAACATGTATCATTGGGTGTAACTGGTCTTAGAGATCCACGTATGTAGAGGTGGGTCGAATTGATGGCTCGACATGTGGGTCAGTCAATAATCATTTTTTCCACTACATTTTTCAGTTGGGTCAAGTAACAACACCTTGTCATCGAGCAATATCCATGCTCAAGGATGGATTTCTGTGTAGATCCAGATTTGATTCTACCAGTTGGAGCACAATGGGGTGGTATGGGTAAATTGTTTGACTGCAAGTGTTTTTTGATTTTTCAAGTTTATATATGTCTTTTTGTTTTTAATGTTTCCAAGACTAAACTAAAATCATTCTTCTACATGCAGATGTGGGTATTATGCGACCTGTGGGGCACCAACAGGTTGCAGGTGGGCCAACGCAGAGAAACATTGGGAGAGCAGTTATCTAGGACATAGATTTGGCCGAGACCTTAACAGAGTTGCAGGATCACATAGAGGGATTAACCCTTGGTATTTCGGATGTCCAGATCGAGGAGTTACCTATGAGGCTGTAGTGCCACACTATTGGTGTTCCTAGCCACTAGGCAAGGATTTTGTGAATGATAGCATAGGTTGTGACGTGTTACCATGAGCACCACTATATCTACTTAGGATGTTTTGCATGCATTTTTAGTTTTTTGGGTCAGATGGTTATGTGAAATCCTATTCAACTGACGATGTGAATTAAAAATATTACTTTTACATATGTCACAAATATCTATTTAACACATAATCTGCTAGAGAATAAGTTAATGTGTTAATATTTCTGGAAATATGTTGATATTGAATGTGTTCAAAATGTCTTCCAAAATATGAACTCTAAGGAACATATGAAAAATTGTTGGATTTTGGATAGTATAAATGTTCATTAGTTGTACTACAATGAGTTATGAGTCTAGGCTAACGATGATTCAACAAATGGCAAGTGAAATGGTAGCAGAGAGAAGTTCAATCAACGCACCATAGTCAGTGATGTTGTTCATTGATCGACTGATACAAATCCCTTGAAAGCTCACTAACTCGCCACTTGGAGGGAAAATAGCCAATGCTGCAGAAGACAAATTTTGTGTACTATGACTCGCACCATCAGCGTATCTAGCAAAAGGTTCCAAAGACTTCAACATTTGCAGAAAATGTGGATTGCTGACTAGATAAAAACTCTAAATGACACACACACACACACACAATGAAAGCATATATACAATGAGTTTTACTACACTTAATCAAACATAGTAACGTTCGAGGTACAACTTATTTTGGGGCTGCAACAATGGAATCCCATCATAATCTACTAACCTATAGGCACATTTTTCCAGAACATGCCTGACATTATAAGGACCCATCCACATTGGTTTGAATTTCCCTGCTCCAAGTTTATCAACTTTCTGATCGTAAAGCAAGACCAGGTCTCCTTCTGAGAAGATATGAGGCTTGACATTTCTGTCATATTGCAACTTGATTCATTTCTTATGTGCTTCATTAGCTAATGCGGCATCATGATGAGTTTCATCCAAATGGATTAATTCCAAGAAATGTGCTTTTTCATCAGAAGTGTCGGGTAATAGGTCAATTGCAAGTTTGAGAGATGAAATTTCACACTGTATCAGTAAGATTTCCTCCAAATCATACATCAACTGAAAGGGTGTGAATCCAGTTGCATTTCTCACCGATGTTTGATATTCCCACAAGGCAGAGTACAAGATTGAGTGCCAGATTCGCTTATGAACCCATATCATTCTCTGCAACATCCACTTCAGGACTTTGTTGAGGCCTCAACATGTCCATTCGCTTGCAGGTAATAAGGGGTAGAACTATCATGTGACATTCCTAACTTAGTAGTCAACTCAGCCATCATGTGATTGTAAAAATGTGACCCATGATCTGTAAGTATGGCTTGTGGTACAACAAACTTGGAAACCACATGGTTAAAAAAGAAAAGTGTAGTCGTTTCACCATTGTTGTTTAATGTTGGCATCGCCTCTTCCCATTTGGTAAAATAGTCAATGAGGACTGTAATATACCCATGCCCCCCGGCCGTGGTGGGGTTACACGTCATAAAGTCAATGCACCATTTGGCAAATTGTCTAACATCAACGTCTCAATGCAATGGTGCATCTGATAATTTTTTTTTCGGTCATATATCTAGCATACATGACAGTGTGTGACAATAATAATCCAATCTTTGAATATAGTTGGCCAGAAGTAACCGGCACAGAGAATTCTTTGTGCGGTTGAATATCTGGATAAGTGTCCACCACAGGCACCTGAATGGCAATCATTCAGTTCTTTCTTGTCTTACTCATGCGTGAAGCACCTCTGTAAAATCGTATCGACACCATGACAGTAAAGAGTGTCACCAATGATTAGATAATCTTTAGTTTGGTATCGAATACATCGTTGTTGCGAGCCAGATGTATTAGGCTGAAAAGTTTAGGTCTGGAGATAGATTAGTATATCTCCATACCACGCATCAGATGATGATATAAGAAATAGAGACTCGTCCAAAATCGATTGTTCAGATGTTGAATCAATGAAGGTCGAGGAAACGTTGCAAAGTAACTCTGCAAAAACTAGAGATTTATTTGATTTGGACTTGATGAACTCCAGATCAAACTCCTCCAAAATGACTATCCATTTTGAGTATTTTCCCCCCAACAATTGACGTGACAAAGTGTATGTCATAGGGTTGCAATCTGAAATGACAATTGTTTTCTGGAGCAGGATGTAGTGACAAAATCCTTGAATAGCTTGCACAACTGCCAAAGCTAGTTTCTCAACATAAGAGTACTTACTTTTTGTAGCATTAAGATTACGACTCAAATAATAAATCAGATGTTCAATCCCATTTTCCTCTCGGACTAAAACCATGCCAATGGTTGTATCTGTAGCGGCAAGATATAGGTAATAGTCATTTTAATAATTTGGAGAATACATTAATGAAGCTCTAATTAACGTATCTTTAAGAGCATCAAAGGAAGCTTACGCAACCTGATCCCAATGGAAGGGTATCTCCTTTTTCAAAGGACGCGTAAAACCTTTAGCTACTAGGTCCCTATAATACTAGGGATTACCCCATTAATATTGTAGTTGTATCCCTTATTAATATTGTTGTGCCTCTATGGTCGCCATATTGTAATTACTATGCCCCATAGAATCCCTCTATTTTTATTTTTGTGGCTTTATATTGTTATTGTTAGGTCAGATGGGTTATATTGTGACTCTTTAGACTCCTATATATAGAAAGGATCTTTTTTCATTTGAATCATCCAAGAATTGTTCATTTGTGTAATGTAAAGGAGGTTGCCCCTTCAAAGAGGCTGAATTCCAAGGTGTTCAACTATATTTTCTGTCTTTTTGTGAGCTAGTTTCATAACATTTGGTATCAGAGCTTTGGATTCTAGGGTTTCGCTGCTCCAAATAGGTCATCGTGGAATTTTCGCTATAACTTTTTTCTGTGACATTTCAGAAGCTAAAAAAAAACATTTGAGACGAAATCACACTGAACCTCGAGTCCGAATTTTAGAGCTTTTCTCACTATATTTGTAGACATATGATCTGATGAAGTTGGTCTTTTTGCAGACTCCTGAATTACATTCCAAATAGGTGACCTCAGGAATATTGTCATAACTTTCTCTGTGAGCATCAAATTGAAATTTCATAAGAAGGTACATAAAGAGGACGGACTGTAGTTTCCTATACATATTTTCAGAGCCAAAGATCGAAATAGTGACACGTGGCATGTCGTACAAGTTCACTCTACTAAACTAGTCTATAATTAGGTCACTATGGGAGATTTGACATAACTCTCCTTCGAGAATCCAATTTGGATTAGACTGGTGGCACTGGAAAGAGGATGCAAAGGGCTACTACAGGTAGCAATTTCAAAACTTAAAGATCCAAAAGTACAGAGTTACAATCGTTTTAAGATCAAGCTCCTAAAATCAAGAAAAAGCAAGACGAGGAAGTTTGATGGCAAGGATCTGGTAAATTGGATACTTCAAATGGAGCAATATTTTGATCTACATGGTGTACCATTGTTACAAAAGTTATGTATTTCATCTTCATATTTAGAACCGGATCAATTTTTATGGTATAAAGAGATTTGTTCTCGTAAACAACTTATTATGTGGTCAATTTTCATGGAGGAAATGATAGCACATTATGAGGATACAAAGAGCAACACCTTCTTTATAGCAACACCACAACAATTGGAAAGAGTAAAAGGGCTTTGTGACCTAGTGGAAAGAAAAATTATGAAGCATACCCTTCACAATGTTAAAGATGGAAGTGTTGTTTCTCCTAGCCTTACACAACCTACAAGGGTTACACCACAACAATTGGAAGAAAAAAGAGAAAAAGGGCTTTGTTACAATTGTGATAGCAAATGC
>APFE030378347.1:0-33507 GCA_000404065.3 Pinus taeda | reverse complement strand
TCAACCTGTTGATTTTTTCTATGCTTTTGCTTGCTAAAAGCATATCGTCAACATACAATACTAAGATAATGAATATGCCATTATTTAATTGCTTAAAATAAACACAATGATCATATTCACTTCTAACATATTTCTGACACAACATGAAAGAATCAAACTTCTTGTACCACTGCCGAGGCAACTGCTTCAGGCCATATAATGACTTCTTGAGCCTGCAGACAAATTTCTCATTGCGATGCTGAACAAACCCTTCCGGTTGTTCCATATATATTTCCTCATCTAAGTCTCCATGTAGAAATGCAGTCTTAACATCTAATTGCTGCAACTCTAAATCAAGCAAAGCCACTAATGCTAACACAATTCTAATTGAAACAATTCTAACCATTGGTGAAAAAATCTCATGAAAGTGAATGCTGGCTTCTGAGAAAACCCTTTTGCAACCAGCCTCGCTTTGTACCTATCTTTCGTATCATCCACACCTTGTTTCAGCTTGAAAACCCATTTACACCCCACAGTTTTCCTGTCTTTTGGAAGCTCAACCAGATCCCATGTGCCATTCTTACCTAAGGCCATCGTTTCGTCCTTCATGGCTGCTTTCCACTTGTCACTTTTTGAACCTTCTATTGCTTCCTGATAGCACAGAGGTTCATTGTCATTAGCAGTAAATGTAACTGAAGTAACATAATCATCATACTTTCTCGGTGGCCGTTTGATTCTTGTCGACCTCCTTAAGGATGTTTCTCGCGCTTCCTCGATTGGCTGACTACCATCTGTAGGAACTTCTTGATGATCAGTATCTGAGACCTATTCATGATCTATATCGGAACCCTGTTCATGTTCTGATTCTGAAACCTGTTCATGACTAGTATCTGAACTATGGTAATCATGACTATCATTAGAAATGCTATCAAACTGAATGTGCTAAAAGTCAGATACACCATCTTGTTTCAGTCTACTATCTACATCTAACTGTACAAGAGAGGATTCATTAAACTTTACATCTCTGTTGATGATGATTTTGCGGGTAGTAGGATCCCACAATCTATATCCCTTTGTTCCAACACCATACCCAACAAAGATATACCTTTTAGAATTTGGATCTAATTCAGTTCGCGAATGTTTAGGCACTAGAGCATATGCATCACAACCAAACACTTTGAGTTTAGAATAGTCACAAGGGTGTCCTTTCCATACCTCTTGCGGAGTCTTGTAGCCTATCGCCGTCGATGGAGATCGGTTTATCACATAACAAGTTGTTGCCACTGCTTCCATCCACAACTCCTTTTGCAACCCGGCGTTACTCAGCATACCCCTTGCTCTCTCTAGAAGAGTCCTGTTCATGTATTCAGCAACTCCATTTTGCTGAGGAGTATAAATCGTGGTCTTATGTCTCTCAATCCCTGCATCCTTGCAATAGCTGTCAAACTCCTTGGAAGTAAACTCACCACCATTGTCAGTTCTTAAACATTTTATTGTTCTACCAGTGTTGTTTTCTACCAATGCTCTAAACTGCTTGAAAACTAAAGAAACATTAGACTTCCTTTTCAACATGTAGACCCACACTTTCCTAGAAAAGTCATCAATAAACGATACAAAATATGACGAACCACCATATGAGGTTGTAGGAGCTGGACCCAAGACATCTGAATGGATATAATCAAGTATTCCTTTACTAGTATGTTTGCCTGTTTTAAACTTTTGTTTACTTTGTTTTCCAAACAGACAATGCTTACATAAATCTAACTTTCCAGACTTTAGATTTGGAAGTAACTTGTGATGAGCCAAAATTTTCAACCCACTTTCACTCATATGCCCCAATCTTTGATGCCATAAGTGAATGGAACTACTGTCATGTTCAGACACCGTAGACACATAATCTGATCCTGTACCTCCTTCTAATTGAAATAGATTTCCTACCTTCTTAGCTTTCATAACTAGTAAGATACCTTTGTAAATTTTCATTACTCCACCTTGAATTATAGTTTTATATCCATTTGAATCAAGTGCTCCTAATGAAATCAATTTTTTTCTTAAATCTAGTACATGCCTCACATCAGTTAACATTTTGGTTGTCCCATCAAACATTTGTAGTTGTATGCTCCCAATCCCCACAATATTACATGTTACATCATTACCCATGTACACAACTCCATCATTAATTGATTTATATGTCTTAAACAATTCTTTATGGATACACATGTGGTTTGATGCACCGGAATCTAACAACCAATGTTGACCATGATTTGACACATTAACTGATAATACTTCACCACTCATACCTGAACCTAATGCCGAACCTGTATCTGTATTATTTGCCTCCTTCTTCTCTGTCAAAGAATCTGCTTTTGAAGTTTACTGTTGTCGCTTCCAACAGTCCTTCTTTAAATGCCCTGATTTTCCACAAAGCCAAAACTTTAGCTTACTCTTCTTCCCTTTCGACTTTGAACGTGAGTCGCTCGGCTTCCTGGGGCGTCCTTCTTTCGAATGACCTCTAACCATCATAGCTTCTGATGTAGATGTTTCGGAATGCGACCTCCTCCTTGTTTCTTTCGATAATAAGGATGCAACTACATCATCAAACTCAATAGTTTCTGATGAACTAAGACTTATAGAAGTAACAAAATGATCCCATGACTCGGGCAACAAGCACAGTAAAGTAATAGCTTTATCCTCGGATGGAATTTTTACTTCTATACTTTGTAATTACACAAGAGGAGTATTAAAAGAATTTAAATGATCAGCAATCGATGTACCTTCCTTCATTCGCAAACTGTACAACTGTCGCTTCAGGAGAATCCTATTGGTTAAGGATTTGGTCATGTACAGTTTCTCCAATTTCGTCCACAAAACAACAGTTGTTGTCTCCAACACGATATTAAACAGGACATCATCAGATAGACACAGTCAAATAGCACTTATCGCTCTTTCATCAATCTCGTCCCACTCATTATCTGTGATGTTGTAAGGCTGTTTGGATTTGCCCAACAATGCCTTTGCCACGCCATGTTGGACAAGCAAATCATGCATCTTCACCTTCCAGATCTCGAAATTATTTTTGCCATTAAACTTCTCAATTTCAAACCGGGCACTATGAGTTTTCGCCATTTGTATCAACCAGAAAACCACAATAATCTCCAAAACCAATGTTTAAATACTAGCAATTAACAAAAAAAAAACTTCCTATGCCTTGTAGCCTTTGTTTTTTTAAAAAAACAAACTTTTTTGCTGTGCAAAATTACAGTAAAAGAAAACTGCCTATGCCTTGCTACCTTTGTTTTGTTTTTTTCTTTAAAAAGTTTCTGCCATTGTACAATAATGGTGACAAGCATGTGAACAGTGGCGTGGAAATACTCCGCACTTGTTGTGTTAATATATGCATTGCCATAAACTTTAATGACATTACCCATTGTCATGTCAATTTTCAACCATAAGTTATATACATTCACCCCACCATATGCGTTCACCCACTTTAATATTAATCCACCATTTAACATATGTTTACACTTGCCATTATGTTAATTTGGTTTGTAATATATGTTTATAACCCATTTAATATGCGTTTCAACATTTTTGATATATATATGTTATGTGATTTAAAAAACTGCCCTTTACAAACTTACTTGGCAGTCGTAACATCATTTGCATCTCCACGCAGATTGGACTATCTTGTAGCAACAGTTCTATAATCCACATACATTGCCAGCAAATGATCCATGCAGCAGCAATTCTATAATCCACGCACGCTGCCAAATTGTTGTTCATACATCAACATATACCAGGCAAAGAGAGCATCACCAACACTCTAATACACCTCCACGCAGCTGTTGAACAGCATCACCAGCGTTCCACGCAGCACGCACGATCCACCAGCACGCAATTCATTAATACGCAGCAATCAGCACACACACAAACCGGCTTCCAAAAAAACGCTGGGAAACGGATACTTCTGAACTCCACACAACACCAGCAAATACCTCCACGAAAATGGCTAGACTGTAACCACTGAAGACTCACATATGCACCAGCTGGATTTTAATGCACCGGAAATGTACCAGTCGTCACACGCAGGCTTCAGCCATTACATGCAATTTTAACAGTTCAACGCACAGTTCTTGGGCCCGCCACTCCTCCGTTGCGCAGCTCTGGTACCACTTGTTAACTTAACAATGTGTAGCAAGGAAAAACAATATATACATCAAATAAATCAAGCATAGGAGACACAACAATTAACGTGGTTCACCCAACCAATCTAGGCTATGTCCACACAACATAGGCATTGGCAATCTTTATTAATCAAACAGGAGATTACATAATTAATCAAATCCTCACAAACTCTCACACCCAAAACAATCCGTATGGATACCTGTTTTATAGCAAGGAGAATCTAACTGCCTCATAAATCCTCTCACATCAAATTTAGGATGCATTAACTCCCTCCCAACAACCTGGAGCTAATCTAGCAACAAATTCCTATTGTTGTCACCTACTGAGATTTTTGCCTATTTTACATAAAACAGAAAATCTCAACAATAAAGTAATTATGGGTTTGCTAGTCAAAATGCACCCCTTGAGATAGAAATAAAAAAATGTTAGCTTAGGAAAAATAGTTAAAGGGTAAGCAGAAATAGTTTGGTTTTATAAATGTATTTATTTTCCTTTTATACTAAAGTTTCAAGGGAATTTTAAATAGGAGCATCTGGAAAAAATATTTTTGTTGCATATGGTTTAAAAAGGCCGTAATTAAAAATAGCGGTATTCTCCACCTTTTTGGATCGATGATGCTTAATTGTTTTCTTCCCCCCTCTCCATCCTAGCTTTACCGCTGGGGGGTCTAAAAATGCGGTATTCCCTACCGAGCCCCATCACCATGTGGCCTCCTCTATGCATTTTGCACCCCACAAGCCTATACCACATATTGCTCCCTACCCCCTCTCAAAACCACTTCCCCCTCATTCCCTTACCATTCTCCCTACCTGACACCTCTGCCAATCTTGTCCCACCATGTCTCTTAGTCGTTGCCTAATGAAATCCCTTCCCACAAAATTATCCTGGTATCCATTTCAATTCAATGGTCTCGTGCCAATCCTCCAATGAAAATTGCCACTCCCTCCTTTAAAAACCCTAAGTTGGTCTTTAATATACCTTTCACCTACTCATCCTCTGCAATTCACATATTTTTTCTGCAAGCGACCAACTTCCAAATATTTGATAAAGCATATCAATTGTCATTGTTCTTTTCCCCTCTACTGATGACTCACGACTTGCCATTCCTTTCCTAGTAAACATTTATTTTCAAATTCATATTTATCATTTACTGATCAACTATGCCTCCAAAGAAGAATAATCAAGAGGACCCTGTGAATCGATTAGTCCCTCCATCTATAGACTTAGACCATATTCCATTAGCTAATAGGGATTACAAGATCAGTGAGACACAATGTAACTGTGAATTGTTGGAACTTTATTATTGGTTGGAGGATAAACATGTTGATAAAACAGATGAAATTGGACTCTAAGAGTCCAATCTTCCTCACTATATTTTCCCTCTTACCTTTCATGCCTCTAAATTCACCGAGAAATGCAAAGCTTGCTATGTTCCTAGCCAAAAAGCCATTATAACCCCATCTGGTGAAATCCTTTTTCCAATCACTGCCCAATCTATAAACTAGATGATGTTAGCTCCCCCTATGGAGAAGAATGCAACATTTTCCTTAGAAGCCCTCATAGAACTCTTTTAGAAGTTTGATTTTGCTAGAAGAGCCAATATTTTTTATATCTTCTTACCAAAAAATGCCCAATTGCCAAAGAAAAATGCCCCATACCCTTCATCAATCTTCCTTGATCAAGATAAACAAATCATAACCATAATTTCATGCATTCTGGGTTATTATTCTGATCACTGGGTAAATGAACCAGTTCTAGGCTTCCTTTCCATCTTTTCCACATATAGCAAACAATCTATTTTGTTTAATTTCATTCAATTCCTGGCTGATAACATCCATAAGAAGTTTCTTAATTTTCCAAGAGAATAAGTGTTTAAGTACATTTCAATTTTGATTTATATGTTTTTGTATTATCAAGAAGACATGTTCAGCTTTACCATGCAGAAGCTAGATGAATAGGGAAACCAATAGTCTGTTATATTTTGGACATATTTAATGATGAAAGTGTAGAATTTCCCAATGTAGATCAATAGATTATGCAATATACTAAAGTAAAATACAAGATCTACTTCTACAACAAACTTGCGGAAGCTTAATCAATTTTGAGCAAGATCAATAGAACACATATAACAGAGAACGAGAAAGCAATCACACATGAAAACAAAAGAACACTCTGGGGAAAGCCTCAGCTAAAAACCCTGATCTTTGTATTATCATACAAGTGGAAATATGTCTGGATTACACAAATCATTAGCTCACAAGCTATCCTTCTCTTAATACAATCCAACAATACAGCTCACAGACTGAATAGACACAAGATATGCCTTCCGTCAACCCTCAAAGCCTCCTATTTCCTTGTGCAGTTTCTCTTGGGGTCCAATGCTGCCACTTGTGTGAATTGGCCTCATCACACACTCATCAAACTCAAAAGTAATTGCACAATCTCCAAGGAATGAATTCCTTCTGCATGCAAGAGATATCTCCATGGAATATTCCTGCACTTGATAGTACATTGTCCCATCATCTGATCTCAACTGGGTCTCTAACTGAAATGACATGCATGAGTTATTTATGAGAGAATAATAAGTTATCTGAAGTGCAGTAGTTACATGCATGCATGCATTAACTATCTGAACTCACAATAAATAATTACAACTCATCCTTATCTCTTTAAATAAGGGATAGATTCCTCAATGAAAGGGATAATTGTTGCATGTCCTCACATAGACTTCATGTTTGATTTTCTACAACTAATTAACTCAAGATGAATTAGTTAATTATTTTACAAACAGTTGCTAAGATTAGATTCGAATTTTACTTCTCTATTTTAGTTCAGGGAGCAACTAAAATAGGAAGGTATCCCGAAATACTATTTATAGCAATGCTATTTTTAGAATTTCCATTTTTTCATTCCTTGTTGCTATGTCCAACACTGGTACCTGAAATGCTATTTATAGCAAGGCTATTCTTAGCATTTCTTGTTGCTATTTCCAACACTCCCTCTCAACAAGAAAGGCATTCAACTCGAACCCGATCCTGAACCATTGGGATGTTCTGCATGCAACACTTCTCCCAGGCATTGTTGTTCCAACAACTCTGGAAACAAAAAAATATCTAACCTAAATCGATATGATGCCTCTATCACAAAGTATCTGACCGTTATTGCCTCTGTCGAATGAAAAATCTACACATCTATGCTCTTTAATATCTGACTGCTCTAGCCTCTATCACTTTGATCTCCGAATGCATCAATCCCACTGATTCCTCCTGTTGTTGGTCCTATCTCCTAGCATGCATCTGTACTACACCTCCTCTCATCATGTTGCATCATGCTGCCCACTGCTGCACTGCAACTCAGTTACTAAGAAGTAAGTAACTAATCTCCTAACTAACCTCCTTGTTGGGCTAGAAACATCCTCTGGTGTTGAAGCTTCCTTTGCCGCTCCATCTGCATCAATCTCTACCCACTCATCTAGTCCTGCTACTCCTCATTGGGGCTCCTATAGTAAGGTCTAATAAAAGAGGTTGGGTACCTTAATTATCCTACACCTATTCCAGCCTTCTTGGCACTGTCACTCCACATCACCCCACCTCCGACCTGGAGGTATGGATGCATGTGATCCCTCCACCCACTTGGCTCGAAATTTCCCCTACTAGAGGTCTCTGCATGAGTGGATGTCTCCACTTGGTCTCCTCTTAGCTTCTCTAGTTGTGGCTGCTCCATAACCTCCTGAAGTTGCTTCACCAATTGTGGCTCCTCCACAATTGTCTTAGACTTCTTCTGGTGCTGCATGTTGAGAGGTAATGTACTCCCCCTCTCAGCCACCAAGTCTCCATCAGCTGCCTTGCTCCTCAAGGATTTGCATGCATCTTGAACCTCAAGAGAATATAGGTTCTTGACTCGTGAACCGATTTGCTTCACCTATCTCATGGTGACATGTCTAAGGAAAAAATTTCCATTACTGAAGACTACATCATAGACTTTGTCTTCCAGCATTGCAATCGATACTAAGTTTTTCCTCAGTCTTGGCACATACTTCACATCTGTCCAGGTAATGCGAGCTCCACGCTCCCTCTGAAAAACAATTGTGCCTACTCTTGAGACACTATATTTTTCATAATTACTCATCACTATGAGTATCTAGAGATCTTTCTCATCCAAGGTACTGAACAAACTCTTATCGTCGGTCATGTGAAATGAAGCTCCACTATCAAGAAACCAACCACATCCCACCATGGATGAAACCATGCATGCGAAGAGGGTGAAATCCAACTCGAACTGTGAGGCCAATGCCTCACCTTCAGATCCCTCCTTGGATCCCATCTTGGATTTCTTCAATGGACAATTTGTTGCAAAATGGCCCACCTCATGACAATGAAAGAATCACACTTTTGATTTGTAAAACTTCTTCCCACCATGGGAAGAACTCGATTTGGGATGAGAATCCTTCTCCTTCCTTTCTCTGCCTTACTCACTAAGGTGTAGTTTTCTTCATCCTCCTTGGATGAAGAACCATCTCTGGTGCTTCTTCTTATCTCCTCCTGCATCAGATCTGACCAAAGTCATTCCCAATTTGGTAGTTTCTCTCTTCCATTTGCCAAGTCTTGGTAGTTATGCCAGCTCTTAGGAAGACCGAGGAGAGAAAGACTCACTATTTCATCATCGGCTGTTGTGATCCCTACACTTCCAAGCTCATATCCCTGCAGGTGGTGAGATTATTCAAATATGTAGAGATCGTGTCGCACTTTTCACACTTGATTTTCTGAAGTTTGTCTTTCAACACCAACTTCCTCTAATTGCTACTATTTTGATATATATCTTTCAATGTTTTCCACATTGAAAACGACGTCTCCTTGCCATGGAGGCTCGCGATAATGTGGTCTCAAACTCCCTCCAAGAGGATTCTCCTTGCTCTAGCCACACATTTCTTCCATTCCGCCAATTCTGTAGCATTAGTTGTTTTCGATTTGGGGACTTCTTGATCAATGAATTCCTTTAGACCATTGTCATCTAATATTGCTTCCATGTGATCCTTCCAGGCTATATAATTTGAGTTGCCATCAAGGGAAAACTCGAGTCTTAAACCGTTGAACACCATTGGTCAAATTTGACATGTGATAAGAATTCAAATTTTATAATCAGGAACTTCAACCTTCAAACTTCTCCCTTCTTTATATATTGTTCTTTGCTTTGATCACCTTTTCTCCAATACCATGTAGAATTTCCTAATGTAGATCAACAGATTATGTAATATAATAAAGAAAAATACAAGATCTACTTCTACAACAAACAAGCGGAAGCTTAATATATTTTGAGAAAGATCAAATAGAACACATATAATTGAGAATGAGAAAGAAATCACACATGAACACAGAAGAATACTCTGGGGAAATCCTCAGCTAAAAACCCCAATATCTATATTATCATAAAAGTGGAAGTATGTCTAGATTACACAAAGCATTAGCTCACAAGCTATCCTTCTCTCAGTACAATCCAACAATACAACTCACAGACTGAATAGACACAAGATATGCCTTCCCTCAGCCCTCCAAGCCTCCCATTTCCTTGTGCAGTTTCTCTGGGATTCCAATGCTACCACCTGTGTGAATTGGCCTCATCACACACTCATCAAACTCAAAAGTAACTGCGCAATCTCCAAGGAATGAATTCCTTCTGCATGCAAGAGATATCCTCCATGGAATATTCTTGCAATTCATAGTACATTATCCCATCATCTAATCTCAACTGGGTCTCTGACTGAAATGACATGCATGAGTTATTTATGAGAGAATATTCAGTTATCTAAAGTGCAGTAGTTACATGCATGAATGAATTAACTAACTGAACTCATAATTATTTCAACAAACTATTTGAACTAATCTAACTGGACTTAACTCATTTAATTGATCTAACTAATTACAACTCATCCTTATCTCTTTAACTAAGAGATAAATTCCTCAATCAATGGGATAACTGTTGCATTTCCTCACATAGACTTCATGTTTGATTTTCTACAACTAATTAACTCAAGATGAATTAATTAATTATTTTACAAACAACTGCTAAGATCAAATTCAAATTTTACTTCTCTATTTTAGTTCAGGGACTAACTAAATTAGGAAGGTACCTCGAAATACTATTTATAGAAATGTTATTCTTAGCATTTCCATTTTTTCATTCCTTGTTTCTATGTCCAACGCTGGTACCTGAAATGTTATTTATAGCAATGCTATTTTTAGCATTTCTTGTTGTTATTTTCAATAGAAAGAGAAGCAAGAACTCTCCTATAAAGAATTCATTGAAGAGTTTGTTCACCAAGGTATGAGTATCCTAAACAACTCAGCACAACCCAGAATCAGTGAAGACATCAAGAGGATTCTACATTTGACAAATTAAGCCAAGACTGGAGACAGGTATTTATACCATAATTACAGGGAAATTAGAGTTTATGGATGCGAGTTAGCACCATACAAACTCCCAAAATACCTTCCCATGAGAATTTTTGTCCTTGAATATATCAGAAAAATGATAAATTCAACTGATATTCACTTTGTGGTGGAAAAGAATAAGTCCCAGTTTCGAATAAAGGCACATGTGGGCCTTTTCATATACAACACCATGTTAGCAGGAGAAGAGGCAGATAAAATCTTTAAGGAGGTGAAATTCAGCCTAAGTTTCACATGGTGTTATGACCCTTTTGGTATCATTTCTAAGCTGAGATCAGAAAACAAAACTACTCCATATATCCATACCCTAAGGCCTAAGATAGAGGAATATGTCAATCGAGTCAGAGTAAATTAAGAAGTTGCATGGGCAGATCAAAGCTCTGTAAGAAACGAAAGCCATAATTGAAGCTTCTCATTTGGCTGAAGTATAGAAGTCACAAAGTCTACTAGAGAGGATACAGAGGATGGAGAAGGATACAACAATTGGTCAAACCTCAGCCCAAGCCAAGGAAACCATTTGGATGGATATTTTTGGACTCCATGAATGAGATTTGGCCATACATCCAAATTGTTTTTTAACAGAAGGAACTGATGCAAAAGTACACTAAAACTATTATTGAAGTAAGGGAGAAGCTGGAAGACATGCCTACAGAAGCTTCCAACATCATCAAATTCTTCAACTCAAAGAATAAGTATGAACTTGAAGAGTTAGGAATTAATGACAGGATTGCCACAATCTTGGAATTCAAGAAGGTTTTAACTAAAAGAAATTTCATTCCTCAATTGGAGGAGAAATGTGAAATACTATAGTTAAGAGTGAACAAATTCTTCAATGGGATTGAAGCATTAAATCAGAAAGGTTGCCCAACATATATGTGATTAATGACAAACTGATTTGTCAAGAAGATTATGTTATAAATATGGAGGAAGTGGCCAGAAACAATACTAAACTGAGTGGTATAAAAGGTAGCACGACAGGTAGAAAATTCTTAGACACAATGGGAAATGACTTCTTTATCCAACATGAGGTAAAACATATCTTCACAGTAAAGCCAACATTTTCAAAGTATACTGAGGTTGCTGAGATTTACCGAAGGGTAATCAAATTAATCATTCTAGATGGAAATAGGTGGGAGCAACTATGTGATCTATTGGAGTAAAAAGAAACTCGAATGGAGTGAGAACATCAACTAGCACATGAGCCAACACAACACATTTATAAGTTGATTCAGCAAACGAATCCTCCAAAACCGAACCACCTCTTCATGCAGGTGTCCACCTTGCCAATGATTCTGGAAGATTGATTTTATTGTTTAAATAATGCTAATAATACACTACCAGTTGAGACAACAATTTTGTAAATCATTTTGTAATTATTTTACAGATACTTCACAGTTTGAAGTATTACACGTTGATTGTTAAATATAATTTTGTTTGCGAATTACAATTTTCCAGTTGCTGGAAGCATCAATAATACAAGGACATTCTTCACAAGATTCATGTGGTGTATGAATTTGTGATTTTTTTCTTTTCTTCATGTGTTTAATCATTGTCTCTTTTCTCTGTCATTTCTTTAAAGCTTAATTACATAATAGAAACTGTGATGAATAGGATATGTTATACAAAACACCCTATTCTGACTGTTAGTGATTTATATGTTTTTTGCTGAAGTCAAATAAGGGGATCCTTCCTTTCTCCTTAGTTTCTACTAAATCTTACATTTCTTATGCTTCATAATCCATTTAAAATTTTGAAAGATCCAACTAGTGAAACCTAGCTTGCTGTGTGAAATTCCTTCAATATTTGATGTAGATCTAATTAATCTTTACACTCCATAGCCCAATGGACTTATAACAATTTAATTAAACAAGAAATCCAATAAAAAACAATCAGTATAGTAATAACTAGCCTAAAACTCACATAAAACATAACTAAAATTTACAGAGAGATCCCTCTTTAAAGCTGGTAGGGCTAGATCCCGACTTCCAAAGTGGTTTTAATGATGTCCTATGTGTTTACTCCCTCAACCTAAAAAATACATAACAAAAACATAGCGGCGACCATATTGGGAAAGAATACTTTTTAAATTGAAAATAATTATTCCCTGGTATTCAATCAGTATTTCAATAAATCAATACTATTATATCATAATGGAAAACATGATCTGAGGTTGTGATATTTATACATATTTGAGTGTGTTTTTAATTTTAATTTTATCATGTGTGATAAGTTTTCAATAGATCTGGCTCCTAAAATATTTTTCATTAGAGCTCACCTAGATCCCAACCCTCCTGAATTTTTAGATAATACAAAGTTAGTGAGAAAGATAAGTCTTATAGAGAGCCAGGGTAGTAATAGTCATTTGTCTAGGTTTAACTCTCTTCCTGAAAATAGACCTTTGTCTAGGTCTAGCTCTCTTCCTAGGAAGTTTGAAACCATTCAAGACATAGAGTTTGATTTGACATTCGAGCACAGTCTGTTTATGACAAAATCTAAGAACTTTGTAGATTAGACTATCATTAAAGAAGCTATACTGTGACCATATATACCCCACACTCAACCCCCTAAATTAGATCCTGATCAAGAGTAGCTACAAAAATTTGATAAGTTACAAGGTATAGTCCCAGCTTTGGACCAAGCCATTAAAGAAGCTTATATTCAACAATTTGTTGAATTTTCAGCTTTAACAATTGCAACAACTTCTTTGTCCACCTAGTCTTCCCAGTCTATTAATGTACAACCCCCTAGTCCTACTTATTTTTTAGTCTCTACTTTTTAACACATAACAACTCATATTGTTGTTCATACTATCCTCATTCAGAATGTTGTTCATACTATCCCTATAGTTGCTACAACTACACCTTCCACACATCCATCTTCCAGTCAAATTCTCATACCAGCTATGGCAGTTAGGTATGCACCTTTGGTATTACCATGCCAACTAAATGCTATACCTATAGACTATCCATCGAAAATTACAACGCTTGATAGCACTGGTCCTCAAACTTCTCAACAAAACATAGATAAGATGAATGATGTTTTTGACCTTCAAGAAGTATATGAGGCTGATGTAAAGATGAGATTGTTTGCTCAAAGTTTAGGAGGTGATGTCAAAAAATGGTTTAGGGGTTTACCTGCAGGAAGTATAGCTAACGTTAATGCATTCCATCAAATTTTCTTATCTAGATGGGAAATCAAGGAAAATCCTCTTCAACTCCTGAATGAATACAAAAGACTTAAAATGAAACCCAGTGAAATTGTGGAGGAATACTATCAATAATTTAACAAAGCCTACAATGAAATTCCTATAGACATCAAACCCTCCCCTGGCCTGGCTCTAACTGATTTTCCTGATTTTCTTGATGGTTTTGATGTAGACATGGAGTGTCAACTTAGAGAGAGAGACCCTACTACTTTAGAAGAAATGGAAGCCAATTCTATAAAAGTTGAAGGCAATATCTTAGCCAAGAAGGCCAAACTAAAATATTAACATAGGGTTACCATTAGAGAAGAGCCTTCCACTTCTACCTTTGATCACAAAATTGATAATCTAGTTAGCATAGTGGAAAAGATGATGCAAAGAGTAAGCATAAATGATCAAGCTCAAATGACAGAAAATCAAACTACTCCTCAAATTAGGAACCCAAACTTCAGAAGGAATATTTCCTAGATCAAACAATGAGAACAAAAGGGTCCAGACCAGCGAGTCTGGCCTCCTTTTCAGGAAAACTATACTGATGATGGGGGTGATATAATTGAAGATTTAGGTGATAGTCAAATAAATCTGATGCGGATAAATAATGATGAAATTGTTTTTCTCACTCAAGAGGAGCAATAACTTTCCCTCCTAACTCAATCCAAACTTGACTATGAGGAATCAGATGAATATAAACAAGGTTTTGAGAACACCATTATGGAAGTCCACAAGAAATATGACCTTAGGAGCAAAAATACTTCAGAAAATCCCTAAAAGAACAACTCTGAGAAGCCTGCTAAGAAATTCTCTGACACTGATGCTAAGAAAACCACAGATAACGCTCCTAAGAAAACTTCTAATAATTCTAGAAAAAAGAAAGCAGAAACTCCTGCGAAGAAGATAGGTGAAAGTCTTCCAGAACTACTCAAATTGATGTCCCAACCAAGAGTTTGCAAAGAGAACCTATATCAAAATAAATTGTTGATCAATATGGTTTTCCAAACTTGATTAAGGTTCAAACATCATTCAACATTGAGAATGAATTAGCAAAACTAAAAATTTCCATTCCTCAAACAGATATAATGAACAAAAATGTATATAGATCTCAAGTGATGAAAGCTCTAAACATAGGGGAAAACAAAGAGTCTATTAATTTGAATGTTGACAAGCCTTAACTCTTATTTGGGCTAGAAGTTGATGGCTAGAAGTTCATGATAAGATCTTCCATAATGCTATGTTAGATTGAGGTGCTTTAGACAATTTATTGCCTAAAGATGTTATGGAAAATCTAGGACTTGACATTACCAGACCTTACAAATATTTTTATTCCTTTTATTCCAGCAAAGTAAGATGCCTACGTCTCATCAAAGTCCTATGTGTTACTTTAGCTCAAATCCCAACCACAAGTTTGGTAATGGACATAGTGGTTGCAGATATACCCGCTAAGTATGGCATGTTGTTGTCACGCTCATGGGGAGAAAAGTGACAAGGGACCCTACAAATGGATATGACCTTTGCGACCATACCAGTGTTTGGTCAGCAAAGAAGATTATATAGGGAAAATTTGATGAAATTCATGGTGATTAGTCAGGATAAGCCTCAGAACTATCTTCTTTACTCTGTCCACTCAGATTTAGGCTATTTCGTTATTTATAGTGATGGAGACATCAAAATTTAAGTTACAAAAGTGGAAATAGATATTTGTAAAATGGATGAAAACCAAACACAAGTAGTAGAACAAAACACTCTTTATGAACCTCTTTGGAACATGAGATTTGATGACTCTTGTAGCAAACATGGTTCTAGAGTAGGAGTGTGGGTTGAAAACATAGGAAACAACCATGCTGATGGTCATTCATACAAGCTCAATTTTCAATGTACAAATAATATAGCTATGTATGAAGCACTTATGTTAGGATTGGAATTGTTGAGAAAATTGGGCGCCAAGAGAATTTCCATTCAGGGGTATTCTGAGCTAATCTCGAAACAAATTAAAGGATATTATTCGGCCAAACATCCTAGATTGAGAGCATACATATATGTTAAGCTCCATTCCTTACCCTAATAGACAACATACTTTGGAAGTGAAACATCGACCAACTGTACCAGACAATATGAGGTATTGGCAAGCACTTGGCAATGATAAACAAATTGAAAACTTTCTGCAGTTTAAGGATGAATATGAAGAAGATAGTATAGACTTAGAGTGTGAATTAGAAAATTAAATAGTTGTAAATTCTAATGTAGAAAAGTAGTTAGATAACTCATATGTAAATAGACATATAAATAAATTTCTAAATAAATTAGAATTTCTTGAGATAGATCTAGGGAAAGAGGAGTTTGAAACACTTTAGTTGAAGGATAATGTTTACCTAGAGGTTTAGCTCCATTGGAAGAATTATTTCATTTCAATGATGTAGTAAAAGAGCCTAAGATTGATGTCACAGTGCCAGAAGTAGAAGAGTGCAACATGGGTAGTGAAAATGATCTTAAAATGAAGAGGATCAGAAACCAATTAAACAAAAACTTCGAAGAATAAATGTAGTATTGATGCCTATAATTGAGAAAGAAATTAAAAGAATCTATTATGCTAAAATCATAGTTCCTCTTAGGTACTTTGAATGGGTTTCCAATATAGTACCAACTAGGAAGAAAACAGGAGAAATCAAATTATGTATATATTTTAGAAATCGTAATAAACTTTCCCTAAAAGACAACTACCCTTTGCCAAAAATGGATCACATTTTACAAAAGGTATTTGGATCTTCTAGGATTTCTTTATTAGATTATTTCTCAAGCTACAATCGGGTTTTAGTTGACCCTAATGATCAAGATAAAACAACTTTCACTACTCCATGGGGTACCTTCATGAAAGTGAAGATGCCTTTTGGGTTAATGAATGATGGAGCCACATTTCAAAGAGGAATGGGTATTGCCTTTGCTGATGAAATTGGCATGTTTATTGTGATCTATCTAGATGACATTACTATTTATTCCAAGATCGATGAGGAACATTTATTACATCTGAGAAAAGTATTTGAGAAATGAAGAAGGTTTGGAATTTCACTAAATCCTAAGAAAACACTTTTTTGCCTTAAAAAGGGAAAACTCCTAGGTCATATCATCTCTAAGGAAGGTATTATAATTCATCCCAAAAGGATTGGAGCAATTTTGAAAATCAACCATTCTAGAAACATTAAGGAAATTCAATCATTTATTGGCAGGATAAACTCCCTAAGGAGATTCATCCCCATCCTTATGGAACTCCTTAGAAACATAACAAATATGTTGAAAATAGATTCAGAAATAAGATGGAACATTGAAGCTGGGAAATCATTTGACCAATTTAAACAAGCATTGACAAAAGAACTAATCCTAATTAGTCCGGATTTTACCAAAGATTTTATAATATTTTCATTTGCATCTGAATAGCCCATTGCTTTCTTCAGCAAGGCTTTAAGGGATGTTGCATTCAAATATAACATAATGAAAAAACAAGCCTTTGCATTAACAAAAGAAATCAAACATTTCATGGTGTATATCCTCCATTCTCACATAATTTCTTATGTACAGAATGTTTTGGTCAAGGATATTTTAACCAAAAATGGACTAGATAGTAAAAGAGGAAAATGGATTGCCATCATTCTTGAGTATGACGTAGAAATCAAACCCGCCAAGCTTATCAAAGGACAAGGACTGGCCAAATTGATGGCCAAGTGTAATTTTAATGCATTGGATATCAACTTTGTAGCTGCACTAGATGATTAAGAGGCACAGGAAACTCCACAATTAGATGAGGCTTTTATAACCTTACTCTGGTATGCAGACCTCATTTTTATTTTATTCAATTTAAATGTTCCTCCTGGTTTAACGAAGACAAATGCTAGATTTCTAAAATTAAAAGAAGTGAAATTTTGCATAATAGACAAAGTTTTATATTGGAAAGATGTTGGTGGTATTTTACTAAAGTGTCTATTGGAGGATGATGTAGAAAGAACCATGCAAGAATTCCATGAAGGAGATTGTGGTGGACATCTATACTAGAAAACCACTACTAACAAGATCCTTAGAGCTAGCTTCTACTGGCCTGCCCTTTTCCCTGATGTCCATAAAAAATTAACATCTTGCCATAAATGCCAAATATTTGAGGGGAAAAGAAAACTATTGCCTCTGCCTTTAAAACCCATATATGTTGAAAGTCCTTTCCAGCAATGGGGATTGGATTTCATTGGATAAATCCACCCACCATCCTCTACGCAACACAAATGGATCCTCACAGCTATCGATTACTTCACTAAATAGATTGAGGCCACACCTTCGCGATTGGCTACCAATATTGTTATTATCAAATTTCTAGAAACCAATATCTTATCTAGATTTGGTTGTCCCAACAAGCTCATTACAGATAATGCTTCAACTTTAAATCCAAGAAAATGATAGATTTTCAAATATCATATTTAAACTTTGGGACATTCAATTTCTTATTACCCGGAGGGTAACGGGTTAGCTGAATCCTCAAAACAGTATGGTCAAAAAGATAACAAAAGTTCATGGCACAACCAGTTAATAAATGCACTTTGGGCTGATAGACTCACAACAAAGAAATCAATTTTCATGTCACCATACCAATTGGTTATGGGATGGATGTTGTTTTTCCATATTCTTTAGGAGTTCCAGTTATGAAGATAATTCACGAATTGGATGTTGATCCTAATGACATCCAGAGGAGGATTAATCAAACTGTTCAATTGCAACAAGCTAGGGAAGAAGTCTACAATTAAACTCAAGTCATCCAAGATAATATGAAAAATATTTTTGATAGAAGAACTAAAGCAGATGATTTCAACTTGGGTGACAGAGTTTTAAAATGAGATTCCAGAAGAGAGGACAAAGGAAAACATGGGAAATTTGTCAATTTGTGGATAAGACCTTGTATCATTGACGCTTTCAGAGGAGACAATGCATTTTTTCGCAAACACCTGTATGGAACATAAATGCTTGGTGGACCTATCAATGGAAGAATGATGAAGCATTATTTCTTTACGATGAATGGAAGAAATTCCTGGCGGACCATTGTAAATATCATTGTCTTTATTATTTTGATTTGGTAACCTATTGACAGAAGTTGAATCCCATAGAGAAGGCCCTAAGCTTCAATTGATATGTTATCATAATTACTCCAACAACAAAAGAAATCATGTGTAGATTCTTGGGTTGTGTTATATTCTTTCCACGACTAGCCCACATACTGAATCAGAGGGATAGAGAGGGAGCGGAGCCCACCCTTCGTTGTGTCAATTGCGTTGTGGGGGGGTCACACGGGGATTTGAGGGGGGTGGGTATCCCCACTCTACTGGGTCCGGGGCAGTGCCCTGGGAAAAAAAATTTTGGACCCTATATTAGGTTCAGTGGACCTACATATGGTTTTTGGTCCATGGTTTTGGATGTGACGGTTTTTGGTCCATGGTTTTGGATGTGATGGTTTTTCGGTCCATGGTATTGGATGCTTCAACATGTATAAATATGTACTGTAACATTGAAAGGAACATAATGAAAAATCAAGCTGACAGTCTCAATTTTGGGATCCAAGGGGAAATATCTATGTATATGTCTTTTATGTGTTATGATCTCGCATTGTTTATTTTATGTGTTTTAGAATTCATATGCAGGTAATTTTTGTATGGGGTTAAAACCTACATTTGGTATCAGAGCTGTTTTATATTCAAGGGGATGCCTTTGTTTTTGAGGGGTTTTGCTCGGGCCTGTGGTAGACCCTGTTCAGTGGAAGATATGTGGGATCGATTCTGGTGGTGAAATAAGATGGTGAAGAGTGGAAAGATAGAGATCGATAAATTTAATGGTCAGAGTTTTGAGTTGTGGAATCTCAAGATGGAGGATCTGTTAGTGGATAAAGATCAGTGGATCGTGGTAGATCCAAGTACTAAACCAACGATAGTTTTTGATGAAGAATGAAAGAAGTTGGATCAGAAGCAAAACAACACAATATGATTGTGTGTCTCAGATTCGGTATTGTTGAATGTATCAAGGGAAACTATGGAAAAGGTTTTGTTGGAAAAGTTAGGGACTTCGTACCAATCTAAGTCTCTAGTGAATAAATTGTTCCTATAGAAAAACTGTATAACCTGAGGATGAAAGATGGAGACTCAGTGACAGAGCGTCTGAATGCATTCAATACTATGGTAAGTCAGTTATCATCTGTTGATATCAAAATTTCAGATGAAGATAAGTGCATTAGTTTGTTGTGTTCTCTACTAGATTCATCGGATATCCTGGTTATTGCAATAGGTAGCAATGCAACTGCCTTGCAGTTTGATGAAATAGTCTCTTCCTTGCTGACGGAGGAGATGAGATAGAAAAATATGAAGAGCCAGAATGGTGATACCTTGTCTATACGAGGACGGTCCTAGAATAGAAACAAAAATAAGTCATTGAGTGGGAGATCTAAATCTAGAGGGAGATCTAAATCTCCAAGAAATCCTGTAAAGGTGGTGTGCTAGAAATGTGGAAAGGAAGCGCACTACAAAAGGGATTGTAAATCTAAAGCTCCTGATAAAGTAAAGGGATTTTGTGATGCTCCTTCTGCAGACCTGAAAACCACCTCAGACGGAGGTGGGGATGTGTACTTGGCTTCTTCAAGCACACATGTAGATAACGAGGCATGGTTGATTGACTCAGGTGCTTCCTCTCACTTCACTGCCCATAGAGAGTGGTTCTACGAGTATGAGAAATATGATGGTGGTGATGTCTTCTTGGGGGACAACAGGAAGGCTAAAATCATTGGTCACGGAAAATTAAAGTTGAAGTTGCAAGGTGGAATGGTTAGAACACTTCGGGGTGTTCTGCATATTCCTGCATTAGCCAAAAATATGATTTCTGTAAACAAGCTGGATGATGCAGATGTAAAAACAGTGTTTGAGGAGGATACCTGCAAGATGGTTCAGGGAGCATTGGTATTGATGCGGGAAGTTCGGACAAGACCTCTATACAAGCTGCTAGGTGCATTGTTGTTGATGGGAGCAACAGTTCTATGGTTCTTGAAAGTGGAGCAGAAAATCTAGTGGTCTCTGGAGAGAAGACCATGTTGTGGCATCAAAAGCTTGGACATATTGGAGAGAAGGACCTTCGAGTACTTCATGGTAAAGGTATGGTATAAGGTATGAATAATAGCTCTCTAGATTTTTATTTCTGTGAAAATTGTGTATATGGGAAGAAGAATTGGGTGAGTTTCCGCCCTGATGGTAAGAGGGTGAAACAGATATTAGAGCTTGTGCGCAGTGATGTGTTTGGACCCGTGAAGGTTCCATCACTGGGTAAGTTTGTGTACTATGTATCATTTATAGATGACTTATCGAGGAATACATGGATATATTTCCTTAAGAAGAAATCTAAATTCTTTGACAAGTTTAGAGAATTTAAGGCTCTGGTGGAAAACCAGAGAGAGAAGAAGATAAAGGTGCCAAACACAGATAACGGTGGAGAGTTTTGAAGTAAGGAATTTGAAGAATTCTGTAAGAAGTGTGGTACAACATGACAGAAGACTACTCCATATACACCTTAGCCAAATGGAGTTGTAGAAAGAATGAACAAGACGTTGATGGAAAGGTCAAGAAGCATGCTCAGTGGTGTCGGGTTAGGACAGGAATTATGGGCAGAGGCGATGGAGACAGTGTGTTACCTGGTCAACATATCACCTTCATCAGCATTGGAGGATAAGACTTCACAAGAGGTATGGACTGGTAAGAAACCCTCTCTTTCACATCTAAGGGTATTTGGATGTGATGCATATGTACATGTTCCAAAGGAGAAACGAACCAAGTTGGATAGTAAATCTGAAAAGTGCATCTTTGTTGGGTATAAGGATGGTTTAAAGGGTTATAAGATTTGGAACCCAACAACAAGGAAGGTTGTGTACAACCGAGATGTGGTGTTCAGAGAGGTGAGAGATGTTATTAAACATGAAGTCCAACCCAAGGAAGCTGAGAAGATAGAGCTTGAGCTAAAGGAGGAAGAATCAGACTCTATAGTAGAGGAGGAATCAGAAGATGAAGAGCCACAAACTCCAGGTGTAAGAAGATTAATTCAAGAAAGAAGCCAGCTAGAAAGGTATATTCCATCTGCTTTCTGTTCAAATTTTGCTTTATCTATTACTGATGAGGATCCCAAAACTATGAAGGAAGTAGTATATTTAGAGGATGGAAAACTCTGGAAAGAGGCCATGGTTGATGAAATGGCATCTTTGCACAAAAATGAGGCTTGGGATCTAGTGGAGTTGCTAGCTGGAAGGAAACCCATTGGTTGCAAATGGGTGTTCAAGAAGAAGACAAATGTAGAAGGAAAGGTGGAGAAATACAAATCTCGGTTGGTAGCAAAAGGTTATTCCCAGGTGTTGGGAATTGATTTTGGTGATATTTTTTCTCTTGTTGCCAAGGTAACTTCTATTAGATTACTTTTATCTGTTATTGCTGCTTTTGATTTTGAGGTAGAATAGATGGATGTGAAGACAACATTTCTTCATGGTGATATGGAAGAGGAGATTTACATGAAGCAACTTGAAGGCTTTGTTGTGAAGGGTAAGAAAGAATTGGTATGCAAGTTAAAGAAGTCTCTGTATGGGTTAAAACAATCACCAAGGATGTGGTATCAAAAATTTGATACATTTATACGGGGACTTGGCTTCACCAGAAGCAAAGCCAATCACTGTGTGTATTTTAAATTAATTGGTGACCATCTTATTTATCTGGTCTTGTATGTGGATGATATGTTTCTAGTTCGAAACGACAAAGAAATTATCCAGGATTTGAAGACCCATTTGTCCTCCAAATTCGACATGAAAGATATTGGTGCTACAAACTATATTTTAGGCATGGAAATTAAAAGATATTGGAAAAAGACGAAACTCTAGTTAAACCAAAGGAAGTATGTTGAGACAATATTGCAGAGGTTTAATATGCAAGATAGTAAACTGGTGAAGGTTCCTATTCCTGTAGGTGTAAAGTTATCTATTGAACAGTGTCCCAAGACATAAGAAGAGGAAGAGGACATGTTCTGTGTTCCATATGCAAGTGTAGTCGGTAGCCTGATGTATGCTATGGTCTATACTAGACTAGACATTACACATGTAATGGGAGTATTGAGCAGGTTTTTGTCAAAACTAGGGAAGGAGCACTTGACAACAGTGAAGCTGGTTTTCAAGTAGTTGCGTGGCACTAGTGATTATGGTTTGTGCTACCAAGGAAGACCAGGATTGGATAGATTGTTGGATATTCACGACTTTGTTGATGCAAACTAGGCTAGAGATCTGGATCAGAGAAGATCTACAAGTGGGTATGTGTTTAACCTGTTTGGAGGTGTAGTCAATTGGATGAGTAAGAAATAGTCTGTAGTGGCATTATCAAATACAGAAGCAGAATACATGGCAACCACTCATGCAAGCAAGGAAGTCATTTGGTTGTAGAGATTATGTTCAAGTATGGGGTTAGTACAAGGAGCTATAAGGATAGACTGTGACAGCCAAAATGCAATTTTGTTGGCAAAGAACCCTCCTTATCATTCAAAGACAAGGCACATTGATGTTCAATATCACTTTGTGAGGGATATGATAGAAGACAAAAGGGTGTTGCTAGTAAAGGTGGACACTTTGAAGAATACTATAGATGCATTGACAAAATCTGTGAGATCTGAGAAGTTCTCTTGTTGTAGAGAAACAATGGGCATTTCAGGGATGGATAAATGACTAAGCTCTATTGTGGTCCCCTGTGGAAATAAAATAACAAGTGGGAGAATGTTGGGTTGTGTTATAATCTTTCCATGACTAGCCCACGTAGTGAACCGGGGGGGTTAGAGGGGGGACGAAGCCCCCCCTTCATTGCACCGATTGTGCAGCGGGGGGGGGGGTTGATGGAGGAGGGTAGCCCCCTCTATGGGGTCAGGGGAAGCACCCCAATAAATTTTTTCTTGGACCCTATATTAGGTTGGGTGGACCTACCTATGGTTTTTGGTCCATGGTTTTGGATGTGATGGTTTTCGGTCCATGGTTTTGGACACGATGGTTTTTCAGTCCATGGTATTGGATGCTTCATCATGTATAAATATGTATTGTAACATTGAAAGGAACATAATGAAAAATCAAGCTGGTAGTCCCGGTTTTGGGATCCAGGGGAAATCTTTGTGTAGATGTGTTTTAAGTGTTATGCTCTTGCATTGTTTATTTTTTGTGTTTCCGAATTCGTATGCAGGTAATTTCTGTACGGGGTTAAAACCTACATAAATATTGCTGAAATGGAACACTCAAGGCTACTGATCAAATGTTCTTGGCACCTCACATGGATGGTTCCATCCCTAGCTAGAGCCACTATTAAGGTCCTATGATTTATAGGATCTCAAGGTGATTGAGTATTTTATCTCAGAAATCTCATATTGTAAATAATTGCCAATTCGCAAATGATTTCCAAAAGAAAAATAGACTAAAAACAAAAAGAGGGTATAAACAGAGGAAAAGGAAAACAAAAAACATTGAAAAAATAATAAAAGATAGAACTCCATCAAAGAAAGAAAAAACAAAAAGAAAATAATACTAAAAGTGTTGCAAATTCAAATGCCACTACCTATAGACAGTTTTATTCCTGATTCATAAAGAAAGGTTGTGTGCAACTTGTTTAAAATCCAAAATGACTAGTATTTGTTTAATCATATAGTATAATCATGGTTAAAAATGTTTGAATTTCTGTAAATTAGATTAGAGAATAACGATTTTCCAAACAGTTTAATCTTGGTAAATCAGTAGTTAGGTAGAAAATGAGATTGGTTCAACTGTTTAACTAAATCAATATGAGAAATAAGTGTTAGTATTTAAGTAGTGTTTGATTTTCCATAAAAGAAAGTAATTATGGGTTTGCAACTCAAAATGCACCCATTTAGAGAAAAATAAAAAAAACATTACCTTAGGAAAAATAGTTAAAGGGTAGTTGTAAATAGTTTGGATTTATAAATATATTTAGTTGCCCTTTATCCTAAGTTTCAAGGGCATTATAAAGAGGCAAATTTGAACAAAATATTTTTGTCGCATATGGTTTAAAAAGGCCACAATTAAGAGCTGTGAGATTCTCCACCTTTTCAAATCGATGACGCTTAAATGTTTTCGGCCCCTGTTCTCCACCCTAGTTTTACTGGGGGGTCTGAAAACGTGGTATTCCCCATCAGGCCCCATCACCACGTGGCCTCCTCTCTACACTTCACACCACCCGAGCCTATACCAAATATCGCTCCCTACCCCCTCCAAAAACCACTTCCCCCTCTTTCATTTACCATTTTCCCTACCCGACACCTTCGCCACTCTTGTCCCGCCACATCTCCTAGCCATTTCCCAATTAAATCCCTTCCTGGAAAAATTACTGTTATGTATTTAATGTTTTCCCTCCCGAGTAAACATTTAAATTTAACGGTCTCGTGCCAATCCTCTAATGGAACCTGCCACTCACTCCTTTAAAAACCCTAAACTGGTCTTCATTATACCTTTCACCTGCTCATCCTCTATAATTCACATGTTTTTTCTACAAGCAACTATCTTCCAAAGATTTTTTGAAGCAAATCAATTGCCAACATTCTTTTCCCCTCTCCTAATGACACACAACCTGCCATTCCTTTCCTGGTAAACATTTATTCCCAAATTCATATTTATCATTTACTGATCAATTATGCCTCCAAAGAAGAAGAATCAGGAGGACCTTATGAATCCATTAGTCCCTGAATCTATACACTTAGACCATATTCCATTAGCTGATAGATATTACAAGGTATGTGAGACACAATGCGACTATGAATTGTTGGAACTTTATCGCTGGATGGAGGATAAACATGTTCATAAAAAAGATGAAATTAGACTCTCGGAGTCCAATCTTCCTCACTATATTTTCTCTATAACCTTCCATGCCCCTAAATTCACCACAAAATGCCAAGCTTGTTATGTTCCTAGCCAAAGAGTCGTTATAACCCCATCTAGTGAAATCCCTTTTTCAATCACTACCCAATCTATAAACCAAATGATGCTAGCTCCCCCCATGGAAAGCAATGCACCATTCTCATTAGAAGCCCTCACAGAACTCTATTAGAAGCTTGATTTTTCCAAAAGAGCCAACATTTTCGATATCTTCTTACCAGAAAATGCCCAATTACCAAAGAAAAATCCTCCATACCCTTCCTCAATATTCCCTGATCAAGCTAAATAGATCATAACCATAATTTCATACATTATGGGTTATTATTCTGATTAGTGGGTAGATGAACCCATTCTAGGCTTCCTTTCCATCTTTTCCACAGATAGCAAACCATATATTTTGTTTAATTTCAATCAATTCACAACTGATAACATCCATGAGTAATTTCTTAATTTTCCAACAGAAGTAGTGTTTAAGTACACTTCAATTTTGATTTATATGTTTCTGTGTTACAAGCAAACAGGTTAAACTTTTCTATGCAAAAGCTAGGTGAAGAGGGAAACCAACAATCTGTTATATTTTGGACATCTTTAGTGATGAAAGAGCAACACGAATTCATCTATAAACAGTTAATTGAAGAGATTCTTCACCTAGCTATGAGTATCCTAAATAGCATAGCACAACCCAGAATTAGTGAAGACATCAAGAGGATTCTACATTTGATATATCAAGCCTAGACTAGACACTGGTATTTATACCAAAATTACACAGGAATCAGAGTTTAGGATGCGAGTTAGCACCATACAAGCTCCCAAAATACCTCCCCATGAGTATTTTTTCCCTTGACTATATAAGACAAATGCTAAATTCAGATGATATTAACTTTGTGGTTGCAAAGAAGAAGTCCCAGTTTCAGATAAAGACACATGTGGGCCCTTTCATATGCAACACCAAGTCAGTAGGAGAAGAGGCATATAAAATCCTTAAGGAGTTGAAATTCAGCCGAAGTTTCACATGGTCTTATGACCCTTTAGGTATCATTTCTAAGCTGAGAGTAGAAAACAAAACTACTCCATATATCCATACCTGAAGGTCTAAGATAGAGAAATATGTCAATCCAGTCAAAACAAATTAAGAAGTTGGATGGGCATCTCAAAGCTCTGCAAGAGCAAAATTCTAGAACTAAAGCTTCTCATTTGACTGAAGTACAAAAGTCACAAAGGCTGCTAGAGAGGATACAGAGGATGGAGAAGGATACAATAATTGGTCAAACCTTGACCAAAGCCAAGGAAACCATTTGGATGGATAATTTGAACTCCATGAATGAGATTTGGCCATGCATCCATATCATTTTTTAATAGAAGGAACTGATACAAAAGGCCACTGAAACCATTATTGAGGTAAGGGAGAAGCTAGGAGACATGCCTATAGAAGTTTCCAACATCATCAAATTCCTGAATTCAAAGAATATGTATGAACATGAAGAGTTAGGAATTAATGACAGGACTTCGACAACCTTGGAAGTCAAGAAGGTTTTAACTAAAAGAAATCTCACTACTCAATTGGAGGAGAAATGTGAAACACTGGAGTTGGGAGTGAACATATTCTTCAACAAGATTGAAGCATTAAATCATAAAGGATTTCCCATTGTATATGTGATTAATGACAAACTGATTTCTCAAGAATATTATGTTATAAAGATGAAGGAAGTGGCTAGAAACAGTACTAAATTCAGTATATTAAAAGGCAACCTGATAGGTAGATAATTCCTAGAGGTAATGGGAAATGACCTCTTTATCCAATATGAGGTAAGACATATCTTCACAGTAAAGCCAACATTTTCAAATTATACTGAGGTTGATGCAATTTACAGAACAATAATCAAATTAACCATTCTAGATGAAAATAGGTGGGAGAAACTATGTGATCTATTGGAGTAAAATCAACTTGAATGCAGCAAGAACATTACCGAGCACATTAGCTAGCACAACACAGTTATAGGCTGATTCAACTACTGAATCCTCCAAAACAGAAGCACCTCTTCATGCTAGTCTCCACCTTCCCTATGATTCTGCAGAAGACCAATTTTATTGTTTAGATAATGCTAATAATACACTGCCAGTTAAGACAATGATTTTTAAATCATTTTGTAATTATTCTATAAATACTTCACAATTTGAAGTATTACAGGTTGATTGTTGAATATAATTTCCTCTACGAATTGAAATTTTCTAGTTGCTAGAAGCATTAATAATACAAGGACATTCTTCAAAGGATTCATTTGGTGTATGAATTGGTGATGTTTTTCTTCTGGTCATGTATTTAATCATTTTCTCTTTTCTTTGTCATTTCTAAAAATTTTAATTACATAACAGAAACTATGACAAATAGGATATGTTATAAAAAACACCCTATTCTGGCTATTAGTGATTTATATGTTTTCTGTTGAAGTCAAATTAAAGAATCCTTCATTGCTCCTTAGTTTCTATTGAATCTTACATTTCTTCTATTTCATAATCCATTTAAAATTTTGAAAGATCCAACTAGTGAAACCTAGCTTTCCTTGTGAAACTCCTTCAAAGTTTGATGCAGATCCATATAATGTTTAGACTCCATAGCCCAATGGAATTAGAACAATTTAATCAACCAAGCAATCCAATAAAAAACAGTCAGTACAGTAATAACTAGCCTAAAATTCACATAAAACATAGCTAAATTTTACAAAGATACCCCTCTCTGAAGTTGGCAGGGCTAGATCCCAGCTTCTAAAGTGGTTTGTTGCTTTCCTATGTGTTTACTACCTGAACCTCAAAAATACAAAATGACAACACCATATACATGGAATATATTACATTTTTCCATAAATTAGTCTCCCATACAAAAAATTGTAATTGTTACAAGTTGGGGAAAAATAAAACATTAATAGGTTCTTCTTTAGTTAACGAACCATGCTATGATAGACCAAAGAAAAATGATAACAACAACCCATTCACATACTAGGGACCCATATTGATGGTGATAAATGATTTCTATTGTAGTGGATGGTGATCCTATGTCATATTTGACATCTACATCTCCACTTACCAATGCTCTGGGCATTATATCACAAGACATCCCTTCAATGTTTGCATAGTGATTTATGGTAAAAGATTGAAATTGACAACTCAAATTTATTTCTTCCTTATAAAATAGTTTTAAATTTTCCTTTCGAAGTTAATAGATGTCTTTCATCTGATTACATACAACTCTGAGTTGGTGAAGACTTCAATATCATTTGCATCATGTTGTTTTGCCTCTTTTAGCCCTTTAACACGGGCAATGTAGTATGCCTCATTATTTGTCATCCTTCCTCGCACTTCTCTCTTTCCATGAAGCAAATAATTTGTTACCATATTGTAAAGGACAAATTTGACAACTGCTTGACCTAGATTTGGAAAGCAGGACACTTCAATGCATAAACGCCACTTTTGCACCATTTTTTACACTTCGAGGACCTGGAAAATAAGATAACAATACATTGATATTAGACAAGTAGAAAATTATCTATTTCTTAATACTTAGCATGTTTTTTGGTGATACATAATTGAAAAAATCAATTATTTATTCCTAATCTATTCCATTAACTGCTAATTAATTGAACAGTCATAAACCATTACATTCTTCTTTCCTTTCATGCCTTTCAAATTTCACCTGAATTTGAGGGTGTTTCATATGGAAAATTCATTCAAAAATGTTACGTATTTTTATATTAGTAGCCAAAAATCCCAACAACATTATCAATCTAAATATAACAACAAGGGCCAAAGACATCAAAAATAAGAATATTAATGCTTGACATGGTGCCCATTAGCATTATGAGTCTGTTTATATATGTGTGACTTTGAGGTTGTAGCTTTATCCCAATTCATGTCTCCTTTTCTTCTTAGGAAATTTCATTCATTCAGTATATTTGGCTTGGAATGTGGTCCCTGCCAATTTTTTCTTGAGGTTGTGTTTGTTGTCTCAAGTCACCACCCATCATGAAGTGGCAAGCAGTTTTTTCAGGGGAGAAGTTGTGAGTATTGGGAACTTGGAAGAAAATAGTTGTATGCTATAAGCTCTAACCCATGAAAAGGGTGTGATTTGGAAGCAATAACAACATCTCTAAATGCTGAAATTCATAAAAATAATATCACAAATGGCATCAACTGCAACAACAAAAGCGAAGGAAAAAGGTGATTCTTCTAGTCTCTCGCTAGCTCTGCAACAACTAGCCTTTGAGGCTGAAGAGGCTAAGAAAGAGGTTGAAGTTCCTAAATCATTTATTTTTTCATCGTGATAATTAAGGAAAAAAAATTGATTCTATCTCAAAAGATACGTCCAATAATGCATGCTTGAGTATGATTTTCCATGGTTTTGATCAGGTTTAGTAGCTCTAAATAGTGACTCCTAAAATACCCTTTCTCATATTCTCTTAAGATAGTATAAAAGTCCAAGGTTGTTGAACAAAGTACAAGAGAAATTGAGGCAGAGGCAAAAGCGTGGACATGGTTGTATCCTCATGAAAAGTATGAAAATCCTAAAGAGGAAAGCATAGCTAGTGTTAGCAGTGTTGAAAGTAACTGTATTACCAAAAAGGTGAATGAAGTTGGCTAAATTTCAGAGAACGGGATGGTCTTATCAAGGAAGGGGACACCATAAGCTAACAATTTGCTATACCAAGTAGTGAAAACTCTCTAAAGTTGGTTGGTAAAAATGATGGGCGCCACCTATTAAACATTTCTAGCATCCCAATATCTACTAGTGTTGTCTGTGATGCTTATGGAAAAGATGGTGAACCTATTGGCTATTTCCTACTCTAACAAGGTAACAATTGTGAAAATTCATGGAAAGTATCTTCCTCTTGATGCAGACAGAAGTGTATGTAAATTTCACATTCTTCACAATACATTGGCCCACAAGGGTATTATGGATTTGCATTACTATGCAATTATTACTCCATCTCTCTCAAACTAGTGGTATAAGCTTGATGATGCAAATGATACAGGGAGCATGAATTCTAAGAAATGTACTTTGATTTTAACAAAGAGAGAGTCAGGTAAGGCCCTTGTGATGGCAGGGTTGGCTATTGTTGGTCAAAACCATTATGGTGTGTTTCCTTCTAGAGGTAAGTTGTTGAATGTAAGGGAAACAAACCATTAATAGATCACAGAAAATGTTGAGATTCAACATATCAAGCATATCCTTGTTCTACAGAATGGAAAGGAATATGACAGTATCAAATCTATGAGATATAGCCATATTATGATTATGGCAGCTCAAGATCATGAAGTTTCACACATCAAAGGATCATTGATCAACTTCATACACTCTTTATGGCCATCCCTACTTAATACTCCCTCATTTCTTCTTGAATTCATTACTCCTATTGTCAAGGCAACCCATAAAGATGGGAAGGTATCGTCTTTCTATACCATACCTAAGTATGAATCATTGAGAAATTTTTTGGATTCATTAGCATCAGGATGGACCATAATATGGTTGACATTTTAGGCTAGTAACTTATTTGGACCAGATTGACAAGCTTATCAAGTACAATAACTTTGTAAACAATGAACTATTCTGATTTTCCATGGCTAATTTGCAAAGCTCCATCCCATCCATGGTTGATGGTTTGAAACGATGAAAAAGGAAAATAATTTTTATTTTCTTTCAAAAAGGAATTTTGTTTCGCAAGTGAAGGTGGCTCAATTCTTGGGTTATGTCTCAAAGCATTATTCTTTCCATCATGATGAGTAGAGTCTTGCTAGCACAATTATTAGAATGACACAAGATTTTGTTGGGAGTAACAAAATCAACCTTCTTGTTCCACTTATAAAATTAAATAATACAAAATTGAAGGTCCTTTTACCTCTTCCTGGGTGCTTAATTTTACAAGCTATCCTTGATTCTCAATTTGTGATTCCAGGGACTATCAAATTTTGGTTGGCTAAAATTTCTTCTCCTATTTGGGGAAAATTGATAGAAAAATAATGGTGGTGGTTGTACAACGTGGTTTTCATGGCTACCCTTAAAAAACCTACTAAATGGAGCTCTCTCTAGCTCATACCATTGGATGGATCTGCCCCCTTCTTACAAGAAACTTACAAATGAAACCCGAGTCTCAAGAACTCATATTATAGTGTCACTTCCTTGGCCATTAGTATGCTTATCTACAACAACTTCATCAAATAAATGCATTAGAAAAATTCAGATTGGTGTCAAAATTGATGACATAAAATTGCTTAAAAATTTACTTTGCAGGAAGCCCTTGAAGCAAATGATATTTGCTATTGTCAATAATTTTGGGATTTTTTCACTGTTTCATAAGTTGTGTTCCTAAGTCTGATTCAAATAGTTTTTCAATACAAGAAAAAAAACTTTGGAGAATTCATGTGTTTTATGAACTTTGAATTCTCTTGTTGGACAAATGAATTTGTTGGATCTTTTGTGAGTGGTAAAGAGATGATTGAAATTGTAGGAGATTGTTCTAAATCGTGAGTATCAAAATCACATGGCCATAAAGCCATCAAAATGTTGGTGCAATGCCTGAAGATTTCGTGAACGGATTTATCCTTATGTTATCTGAATTAGGATTCTTATATTTTCTAAATCAACATTCCTATCTCTTGCTTTTGTTTTACTTCTCCCACACCCCCTCCCACTCACCCTAGGCTACTCCCCAAATTCACCTAAGCGGCAAGTGATCTACCAAGAGTTTATTTCCTTTTACCTTATATGGTACGAGAGTGACGTTTCCTAGCTCCTAGATGCAGCCCTCCCTCCATGGTGAGATAACCAGATCCCCTCATGGTGCATGATGAATCTAACAATGATTTGGTTCCTTGATGCCCCAACTGTTAGTCATGAATCAAATTGAACCAGAAAAAGAGTTTTAAGGGCATAAAAATAATTTGAGTATAGATTTTATATATTTATATAATATATTGGGAACATAATTTACAAGTTAATTAAAGATTTATTGTTAAATAAAAAAGGGAAAAATTACTGCTTGGAAATGGATTCCGAGACATCCATGTGAAGATAAATCAATACAGTATTGAAAGGTAATTGAGGAAAGTTAAACCCCACAAATGTTGGGAGACTGAAGGTTGTGGTCCTGGAAGTTTTAAATAGATGTGGACACTTCATTGATCCTCAATTGTGATCACAACTAAGGGACGGTATGCATATTGTATAGTGTTAGGGGATTTCAAACTCGAAGATATTTTCAGATCTTCAAGATCTTGCTAGTCAGTTTCAGCTGTAATCCAACACTGTGACAATTTAGAGAGCCTCCGAAAATTTCAAGTGCAACTAAAGGTTGGGTCATAAAATAATTTTGTCCATTCCTTTTAACTTAATCACTTGGATACTAAAAAGCTACACCCATGTTATGCTCCAGTAACATAGACTCCACGGGTACTAAGCAAGAAGATGAAATTGTTGTAAATGGTTCATCCAATCTCTCCGACCTCAGATTGCTAAGGATGTGTCAATGTTTCAAGATGTTACTGAGGAACAAGTTGTTACACTAAAATTTGTCACCATGACTATCTACAATTAGTATGGCTCCATCAACAGTCATACTATCCTCCGTGTCAAGCCTTATACCTCTGCTCTCCATGTCAAACTTCAAGAAAGAGAGAAAGTCATTTAAAATCATGTTTATCTCTGGGTACGCAAGTTCTCTCTACCTTGCCTGCGTGTACGCATCCCAAGCTCATTG
>APFE030378344.1:0-10599 GCA_000404065.3 Pinus taeda | reverse complement strand
TTTTTAAAAAAGGAAAAATAAATCAAGGATATTATTAAAAAAAATACTTGATCATAAATTTTGGACAAATTCAGTTTAATGAGTACTTCATGTATTTTTATTTTTTTATACGAATGATTTTATGAGCCATATCATTTTTTAGTTGTTTATTTGGGGTAGCTTAATTGGTAATAGTCGTGGAAATGAAGTCTCACCACATCGGAAGTCTTGAGTTCAAATCTTGTGTTATCCCCCAATTGGGATGAGAAGTTAGACATGATGAAAATATAGTCTTACCAAACTTACAAAGAAAATATTTACTCTTTAATTAATGTTACAAAACTTATTTAATATAGAAAAACGATAAGTGATAGAAGAATTTTTACGTACTCTACCATCCTTTTAAAACTAGTCTTATAAATATGTTATAAATTATAAATATGTTATAAATTATCAAGTCTAAGAAAATAATAATAATTAAGTTTACAATAAACATCTTCATAACATTGTTATTTCAAGAAAATTCTTTGACAAACTACCACATGTGTTGGCCCACAATATCCCAAAATTGATAAAAATATTTTGCAAAGAAACCTTGTGAACCCAAAGATTCCCTTTAGGTGAACCTTGGATAACATATCGTACCTCATCTTTGCCAATTAATTTTCTTAACTCCTAAGCACATTGTAATGTAATAAGAGATGAAATGAGAGAACAAACTTATATAATATCCTTAAAGCTGTTTGAGATCGAATTAATGAGAATATCTTTGAAATAAGGGCTTAACTTAACAACGATTCGTTGTATTGAATCTAAGCGTTATTTCTAAGAAGAGAACGAATTATTAAATCTATTGTAACATTTTTTTCCATAATGACAAGAAAGAAAAACTTAGTGTTATAGTCCCATTCCCGATGGAATCGCAAAGAAGCCTACATTTCCTGCCTTTATTAGCCTTTTACACAAATCCATGTGTTCTTAATGAACCCCAAAAATATTTCCATGTGATATTATGCACTTTATCCACATATATTTTAAGATACCAACTTATAGCTTTTAATTTATTTGGGAGATTCAAACCATAGTGTTCTCCATAAAATTCTATTAAACCTTTCAACACTTGTGCTCCACGGTTTTAAACTAATCCACCTTTCATATAATTTATACCCTATAGAAACTTTAACAAAGCAATCATGTCACAAAGTGGCCATGCTTTTAAGTTGAATTCATCTATTAATTTTGTTTATTTTAATTGGAATATTGATACATGGGCATTTTTTGGGTCTTGGAAATATTACGCACCCAAACAAATATTTTTAATGGTATTTTGACTTTATTTCATTTTTTCTTTACTTTTAGCAATAGCGGAGATTTATTGTCTTAGATTAGTGCATTTTCATTCTTGGAGTTAGGTTATGAAATTTGGATATGTTATAAAGGACACCATTTTTTACCTTGTCACCAAATTTCATATGAAAATATTGAATTTAAGTATCATGCATAAGACCAAAGTCAATGCCCTTAGATGGGCTGATTAATATGTGTCACGGGGAGGGCGCATGGTAGTGGTCCCACTAAGCACTCATGGATGAGGATTTAGCTAAGCACCTTTCCTAATGATAAGTACAAACTTTAACGATTGTACATGGAGTATTGTGTGACAATGACAAATCAGTCAAGAACTTATAACAATTTGATTGTAGAGATCGGGTGCAGATTATAGTAAGTAATTATGTTCAATTTTGGTTGTTTGGTGCCATCATTGAGCATTTTATCAATTTAATCCTGTTGGGTCCCCATAATACTAGTGATTACCCCATTACTATTGTAGTTGTACCCCTTATTAATATTGTTGTGCCCCTATTGCCCCCATATTGTTATTACTATGCCCCATAGAATCCTCTATTGTTATTTTTTGTGGAATATATTTTATTATTGTTAGGTCGGCTGGGTTATATTTGACTCCTTAGACTCCTATATATAGAAAGGAGGTTTTGTCATTTGAATCATCGAAGAATTGTTCATTCATGTAATGTAAAGGAGGTTGCCCCCTCGAAGAGGCTGAATTCTAAGGCGTTGATCTATCTTTTCTATATTTTCTTGAGCTAGTTTCATAACAAATCCTCTCACAAAAGATAATAACAATCCACAAGAGAGGATTTTAGTGATTGAAGGTGGTCAAAATATACATGAAGTACTAAGCATTGAAGGTTTGATTATTAATATTGTTCATGGACATCTGCTCTTTGTTTATGTCAAAGAAGTTAGTGGTGTCCTCCCGGGATTTTTCATAAATCCTTTCAATTGATAAGTTAGCTCTTCCATGTTGTTTCTTCATTCTTTTGGTTCTCTCCCTCAATGTGTCCTACATGAAACAATGACTTTGTTACCACTTTCATGTATTGATCTGTTTTTGTAGTGCTCCTTACTTGGCCCACTCCAATCAGTGTTTATTGGGTTATCCTTCATATACTATTTTTTTCTCTCTCATAGTAACCTTAACCCTTTGTGCCTTTCTCTGGTTATTTATTGCTTTCGTAGAAGCTCTTGTGGCTTAGGCTTCTTTCACCCTCACTCCCCCTCGAACCTGTGTACCCTTGCCCCCTTATTTCCACCACCAAAGCAAATTTCCATCTCTTGAGGAACCTTCACCTTCCCTCATTGTTGTTTATGATGCCTAGACAAAGAGCCAAAAGTAGGAGAGGGGTGGGTTACTACAGAGGCCATGGAGGTTTGCACACTCAACAACAAGCAAAATATTCAACGTGCTTATATCACACCTAAACACTACAAAATATACAAAATGAAATTGTTGAAGTAGAACAAGATATTATAAGAGAGCACAATTGTTTGAATGATTCCAAGGTTGTAGGAGAGCATGTGAACTAGGTGCTCGACACAAGGCACACCAAAGAAAGGTTCATTCAATATATGTACATCGTGGAAATTTACTAACATCTGGAAATTATTTTGAGGAGAGTCTTAATGGATATAAATGAAGCCAATGAATAAATGCTCTGCATGTTAGGTGACTTGTAGCTATTCATGAAAATTTTGGACATGCACTTAAAATGGATTGAAGACCACCTCATCCTAACTATGATCCAAGAAGCTCACCTTGAAACAAAAAGGAGCTTATCACATGGGACTTATCAGATTCTTCCAAGTGTGTATGACTAGTCATAATTTTTCTAGCTCATATTGTTCTCTCTTTTGATTTTTTGTTTAAATGTTAGATGATAGATTTGGTTGTTAAGGTATATATACCAAACTCTTAATTTCTTCGATAATCTTTTTTAAAACTATATGTTTGGATGTTAGAGAAACTATGGCTTTGCCATTATTTTGGTTTCCCAAGTGGCATACCAATGCAAATCCAGCTATAACGTGTCTTCTTAGTGAATGAATTGAAATTGACCTTAAAAAAAAGGAGATCAAAGTTAATGCACATAAATTTAATGATTTATGTCGTGACATAGTTTTTGTATTTTGATTAGTATAGCCTCGTCTCTTGTAGTTGGGCTCTAAAATTTGGATACCATATATACACCACCTCCCTCTACCTTTTCAATGCAAAAAAATTCACAATTTCTAATAGTGTTTCATTGGTTGACCAATGCTCTTTCAATTCTTTAGGTTGGAGTCTGAAATTTATATATGTTACAGAGAACATCTTCCTCTCCCTTCACACTAAATTACTGTGAGAGAGAGAGAGAGAGAGACAAAGAGAGAGAGACAGAGGTTGCGCGTTGTTGGGATTATGGTAAACTTCATGTGTGATCATTTTGGTTAAGCACCCTCTTTATCATATTTTTTATTCTCTCTCTTATCAAAGTAGATGTGAACTTCCTCTTTGTTATTTAACCTTTTTTATGCTTAACATTTTTCTTCTGATGATTTCCCATCTATAGTGCTCGTCTAGATGTTCCTTGTGGATATTCATTCTATATTTTTCACCTACAATCTTGTTTCAGCCACTCTACTAAAGTCGATTCATAATTTTGACAAGTAAAAATTGCGCAAGGGCCCATATTAGGTCTAAAGTTAGGGTTTTTAACATGTTTTAAGGTTGATCCAAGTCTAAAAATGAAGGATTTCACTTTTTTTATGTACACTACACAATTTTATAGGTTTTATACCTTCGAATTCACTAGCACCCTTATTCTTTGGAAAAAAAAGTTGTCCTTTAAGTGGATTCAAGGAACCATTTTACAAATTCATTCCCTCCTATAGGGCGATGCACTCCATTTTTGCTCTCCTTTTACCAAAAATATATAATTGTTTTTAGGAAGGGTAGGTCCTATCAATCTAGAAGATTGCCTAAAAGTGGCACTTTTTGGATCATTTTTATTATAGTATTTCAAAGCCTTCATTAGACCCTTCGACAAGCTATCTCAAGGTCTTCATGGGGACTTTTCTTTTATGATCAAATGGACTAATTCTTTAATTCACATATGGTGATGTGCTTTACAAATTGGGGTATACTAGATTGATTCAAAGGATGATACTCTTGGTCTAGATGCCACCTTATTTGGAGATATTTTTCATACTCCAAGGATTGGCACTTTTATATTGGATATTCTAGTTAGTGACACAATCTCTAGTCAACTTATAGCAATGATTCATATTGAAACTAATAAACATGTGTTTGTTTGTTTGCGAAGGGGGACCATCTAAGCTCTTATGATGCAACTTCCAATTATGGGTCCTAACCCCCAAATCCATCCCACTCTACTTTACTAGTAAATCGCATTATTTTAATGCATCGATTTGATTATGTGGATCTCCAACCTTCACATATGATAGTTGTCTTCATGGGATATCCCATATGAATCACAATTCAACATTTATTCCTTCTCGGCTTTGCCAAAGACCCCCTTTTTATTGTAACATACTCATGTTAGTATTAGTACCATGGTATTCCTATGGGGTTTTGTCTTTAAATGATATACATTCAACTATAAAAGAGGGGGGTTATTTAATGCTTTCTCTTCTTGTGCTATTGTCCGTAGCTAAGGAGGATGTTGTGCATAGGGTCGACCCCTATGTTGAAATGGGAGTTCACTAACCCTCTCACTCCTTTAGTTCAATTATGGTTGACTATATTTTCAAGTTGGTTATCCACACACCAACTCTCACTTGTATTTTGGCCACCTATATTGTATGTTTTGGCCATGGCCATTATTTGTGAGGAGTTGGGTACTTATAAGCCCACTCTTTCCAAACTTCATCCTCTTTGGTGCACCTGTGTTGAGTATCCATAAACATGCAAACTTATTTTATTTGAGTATGCTTGGTCATATTCAATCTCTTTCGTATATATGAAGTTGCATATTCTCAGTCCACTCTCACTCTCACCTTGATAGTTATTACTAATCTTATATGAGGTAGGTACTCATATCTCTTTTCCAATATGAGATGTTTTTTTCTTGTACCTATTTATATAGACAGTGCAATGCCAATCTCCCAATAGATGCATGGTATGGCGTGGATATATCTCCACCCTAATTGACTGGATAAGTAGGTTAGTGATAATTATTTCTGACAAATAAGTCGTTTGGTAACCACATTCATCATCCCTATATGGGATATCACTTCCTACACCTCTTCAAGTGTGAATCGCATTGGTAAAAGTCTCACAGTAGATGAGCAATATGGCATGAATTTCTCACCCTCCTCTGTTTGATGAAAAGGAAAATTGTAGTTTTTTCTAGTGTTGGGCACATGTGTGGCTACATTATCCATTTCTTTACAAGTTACTTCTTCTATACTCCTTCACTAAATGTGCAATTCAATGGTAACATTCTACCATTAGGTGCACAATATGGCAAGGATATGTCTTCCCACCCTCCTCCATTAAGTGAGCATGTCAATAATAATGATCTCTAGTATATAAGCTGGAAACACTCTATCAACTTATAGGGTTCACTTTTTTACCACACTGGGTCATCACAAACCGACTCTTTCTTCTTCAAAATACAAATGAATTTGAGTTGACTAACCCCACTTAATTTTCTCTCTTATACTCATACCTATTTTTAGCACTTCTTTATAGATCTTATAGATGGTGATATCAATATAATATGTGCAATTAGATGATAAATGGTTCAATGGTGACATTTCTTTAGGACTTCAGTGGTTTTATGATGATGGGTTGGTCTCTATATACCTATCCATACTTTATTTGAGTGGGGTCATCTCACCCACTGTCCTCTTTATTTTCAATAATGCTTGTATCTTTGTTGTGCTAGGTATGCCCACTCCTTCTATACTTTATCATCTTTATTCATTGCCCATGATAATATTAAGGTGGAATGTTGAAATGATGTTAATCTTCACACATGGCCATTTTTTTCTAAGTGCTCTCTATTGTATTTTGTATATACTTGACCAGGTTAACCTAGTCATCCTCTTTGGGTGTGTGCCCTTGTTTTGGGCCCATAATCAACTCTTGAAGGGACACTTTGTAGGAGCTGTGTATAAATACCCAACTCGAGCTCTCATTTGTATCATATTGTCATACTCATTTATAATGATTGATTCTTTTTTTTGCTCGTAGGAACTATATATCATGCTTCTCTTATTCATGGATTCATCTTTTCTCCTCTTTATCATGTGTTTATGGTGCAGGCAAATATGGTTTTTTCTTTGTTCCATTGATTCCATCTATGATTCGTGATATCAATGTTCCTAAGACCTACACAGAGCAGAACAAAAAAACCCACATTGCATTCCATGTGTTCAATTTTTTCCAAGTCTATTTTGTCTATTCACACAACCAACCTGGTTGTCTCTAGAATTCAAAGAAGCAACATTAAATACATGTGAATGATATTAATTGAATAAATGTATGGGTTACTTTAAAAATGAAAATATTTAAGAACTTAACAACTATCACCTCGTAATTTCAATATTTTGGTTGATGCAATGGGATGTCTTTTGGCTCTCCTATGTATGGATTTCTTGTAATTGTTGGTTGTATGGGATTTGAAGAACTCATGAGCGGTTATGCGAATGTGATAAGGCTTGAGAGCACTGCCAATAATTCAAAAAAAGTTTACAAAGTTTACTGATGAATGTCTTTTCTATTATTTTATTTCATTAATAGATTGTGTATGGAATGCTTATTAACATATAATGCATTTGTAGATTTATTGTATATTGTGAGTGCTTTTGTTGTTCAAATTTGATTAGAAAACCATAGGCACTACATTGAGTAGCATCAAAGTGAGTGAACCTCAAGAGGTTGGGAGATTCAGGGATGTTTCTAAACTTCAACATAGTTTTATATGCAAAAACTTCATTATAATCATGAACGAGAAACATTTATAAACCTCAAGACAATTTCATATCTAAGAACTTCACTATAATTACGACTAAAGGACATTTCTAAATTTCAATATAGTTTCATATCTAGAAACTTCATTGTAATTAAGATTCCCAAGTAATGTATTAAACAATTTCAACAAAGAGTGGAGTGTTGGATATAATTTTTAAGAAGTAGAGAGAGTGGATCCTAAGTTTGAAGACACCTACTTGTAGTCGACAATTATACAAAATAGTGAACTATTGGGTAGAATTTTCTAAGAAGCTGCAAGTGTGAGTCCTTAGAAAAGTGTAGTAGTTTGTGGAAATTATAGAGGATTACAAAGCTCCAAACGACTAAGTGTAGAGATGTGGAAAAAGATTGCAACAATAAAGAAGAAAATGTTGCAGATGGAACATCAATTGAGGCAACCTACAACATATAAATATTTTTATAAAAATATATTGATAAAAATGGACATGGTGAAAAAGACATCACGACAAGAAGATATTTATTGTGATTCATAAACAAAGAGACAATAAAAGAAGTCAAGAAGATGTTATAACAAAAGTTAAAGAATTCATGTTGTAGATTTGGACATAATGAATGCTTGGTAAAGGGGAAGGGTTGCATTCAAGTGTGTCAAAAAAGTGATGAAAACAAAGAGAAGGATGTGCAACAACACAAAGATGTTGAACTTTTATGGAACTCTAGGCCTGGAAGAATTGATGGAGCATATTGAAGATACTCCCCATTATTTATTATGTTATGTAGTTAAGGACCCCACAAGAGAGAAGATTTCTTATGGAAGATCGAGGAGTTATTCATTTGACTAGTGGGAACAATTAAATGTTGGTGAAAAACGAAGAGGAAAAGCCAAGATATAGTATTCAAAGGAGATAGTCACCAAGTTAAAGAGGTAATTTTATAACTTCTAAGTATGCTTTGGATATATGCAGAATATGATTAAGATCAAAGAAATTGAAGCACTGGAATAAATGTGTAGAGTATTGTTTTGAAAAAATTGTGAAGCAACAATGAGATTTGGTCTTGTAAGAGATAAGGAAGAATAAATTATGCAATTTGTGAATGGTTTGAAAGTGTCATTAGAAAAAGCATGTGTTCATGGAAGATGCACTTGTTAGACTTGGCTTGTTACTTAGCCTTGAATGGGGAGAAGCAAGCGAAGAGAGAGAAAGAAAGTAGGTAAATAGAGGAGAGGGGAATTTTTTATCCCAGATGTTAAAAAGAGTAGTGAAAGTCGAAGTGGGATGCATGTAATTGAAAACATGCTAGTGCACACGATGTACAAAGAAGAAAAAACATGTGAGGTGTGATAAGATGCATATGATAGCCATGGAATGAGGAAAGATTAGATGTGGTCCATGTTGTCGATAGCATGCCAAAAGAGAGTAAAGAAGGATTTGTATGAAAACACTACAAGGAGAAGAATGAGGTGAAGCAGTTTGTGTAGCAAACTAGAAGAAAAAAAAGAGTGACAGAAAGTAGTAACTTTCCCAAGAGAGTATATATGCAAATTGAATATGTTTTTGTGGAAATGAGTGATGTTGTAACATAAGTATTTATGTAGAATATAATGGTGTGGCAAGAGAAATGACTTCACAAGTGAACTAAAAGGGAAATTATGATTCCCACAGTGTTTTATGTGTTGATGTCATTGTAGGTTAGATAAAATATGCCCAAATATAATAAATTGGAGTTGACCGAGGAAAAGATGCAATAAGCATGTTGATCGCGACATTGTTGATCTTGTTTCAACCAATTAATCACAAACAATGAATCCCTAAAAACCTATAAGAAATCACATCTTTTTCCTTTTGCAAACAATAAAAGGTATTTGCAGGCAAGAAGTTTAGCCTAGTTTTTCGTGCCCCTACACAAATCCATCTTAATATCAAAATAATGGTTGCTTGAGAGATGAAGAACCACACCTCCCCGCATCTGGCACCCTCCTCTTGAAAGGAACCATCAAAAAATGCCCACGGAAAATACCTATCAAGATCTTCTTTAACTATAAGTCTTAAAGCAAGAAAATTTTGAATCTATAGAAAATGATACAGAATTGGAAGTCCTTTCATAGCCACTCTATCCAAAGAAGAAAGTTTGTTCTAACAGATCTCTTTGTTGCGTGCCAACCATATACCCCGACATCAAATGAGTGGTAAGGCTTTATATAAATTAGTCGCATCTAAACTATGCTAGTCCCTCTACGCATCCTCCATAGTATAACCTTGCCATCTACATGTCCGGTCCAACACTAATATGTAGAAATTTTGAATAATTTAACACATATTCAACAGAGATTATCCTGATCATGTACTATTGTGAAAAACATACACAATACATAAGCTCCTCTACGTTGATCATCAATATAGCAGCATCAATAACAATAAAACATCAAGAGCATTCACACATTAACACAGTATGTATCCCGGGGAAAGCATCTCGCTAAAAACCCCAACTATCTGTATATTAATGATTGAGTCATGTAACATTACAAAGTACAATGCTTATCACAAGCAATCCAGTACCAGCTCCACCTGTTACACACAATACAGCTCAGATCTGAATCAATCACTGGCTCAAATCTCTTCCGCTGCTTGCCTGCCTCCGCTGCTCAATACCTGCACAAGAACTGATGATAATACCAAGGAAGCCACGTCTTTCCTTGGCTAAATCACGTATTTCCAAGCTACAATGTGGGAAAACTCATTGGCATACTCAATCCCCTGATTTGTGCAAGATCTGGTGCACAACTATAGTCACAACTGATAGCAATCTGATTCTCTAACACCTGTCCCTCCTGAACTGAACATGCACTGACATGCAACTGAGTTAACTGATGTATTCATTAGTTGTATTATGAGTTAATAACTTGTGAATTAATTTATAACTAATTCACCCAACTCATCTCTAGTCTATTTTCCAGTTAGGCTAAATACAACCAGTTTAACAAAGCTAAACTGAACACAACTCCATCAACTGCACCTCCAGTCCACTAAACTCAACTCACTTGAGTTCTAACTGAAGTCATGCATGAAAATATTCAACTAACCCATAAGAACCACGTATTTACTTCATGCAATTGCATGTGCCACATCCGTAGCTCGAACTGAAGTGCTCCAAGAGAATAAGATTAAGTTTATAGTCCAAATATTATTGTGAGATAATAATATTTGACTTTTCTATTTTTGACAGCCAGTCTAAAATAGACTTGATCACTCACACTTTCATCAAAAATAGAAGTCCATCTATTTTTCCCAACTTGATCAATCATCCATAAACAGAAACCT
>APFE030378341.1:0-34551 GCA_000404065.3 Pinus taeda | reverse complement strand
CTCCTTTGAGCTAGCTTTCGTCCATCATTGATAAATCTTCTTCTGTGAGCCTATAGAAGTTGGCTTGAGCCCTAACAGACTTGTGCCAGCTGACCAAGTGACAGCTGCGACAAGGTCTAGTACTTGTGCATACAGCACCGTCGCTTCCAAGTTTGTACGAACCACCGGGTTGATAAAAATAAGAGACAGGAAGCCCCAGGAGTTGTAGCATTATTGCTACAATACTGGGGCTCACCAAAAAGTCAAACTAAGAAAAATCTAGGCGAAAAATTTGAGTTTTGAGCAAAATTAGCAAAATTTTCTCCTATGCGTAGCGTCGTTGATTGTATGCATAGCACGTTTTACAGGCTAGTTTTGGAAGGCTTCACGAAGTCGAAATCAGGTGTAGGATAACTCATTCGAAAGCTTCGTGAGTCTACTTTTTGGAAAAACTTGAATTTGTTGACTTGGAGTCCATTTTCCCCTCCAAAAATGCAATCTCCCAAGAGTGCTTCCTACGTGGCAAAAAAGTTGTAGAAAGGGCATTTTGTGGGTGTTCTTCGCCCTTTCGGAGGTCTGAAACTTGTCAAAACTTCCCAGCCATTCCTCATCATGCATATTTTTTCACCTTGATTCCAAATATGTAAGCCATTTTGCAAGAAGATAACCCCATCAAAAGTGGCACCTATCAGAAAAACTTGTTCTTTGCTACAAAAATTCAAAAATGACAAAAATTTCACCAAATTTCTTGAAATTTGGCATGATTGATCCTCTTTATGTGCTATGTTGGGCCAATGATGCTTCAGCCAAAATCTTGAGCTTGTCTTGCTCTTTTTTAACTTTCAACGCTTTCCATAACTTGGCTTTTAGGCTTCTTATCCTTGTCTTGCAAATTTTGTTCCGGCCAAATAGTGATAAGCGATGTGGCGCAACATGTTCTTCTCTTGTTAGCCTTGTTCAGAAACTTCTCAAGGTGGATATTCACTCTTTTCAACCATGATTCTTGGTCGGCCTCTATTTCTTGCTCTAGTGAAGTTAGCTTGATTTTCCTTCTCTTTGCCAATTGTTCGTTTTCCCTTATCATTTGCAGCTCCACGATTGTTGGTTTATCCTCCAATTGCTTGTTCTGTTTCTCAAGTTAATTAATGATCCATTTAGCCCTCTCAAGGGCAGGTGATAGGCTTTGGATCTCAGCGTCTTTTTCCTTGATGATATCATCCTTGACTCTTGAGCTTTGGGAGCCCAAATCAGTGTCCTCTTCCTCAATCAAAATGAAATCTCTGTCTTGGCCTTCAAAAGGCCCTTCATCATGCAATGGTTGCTTTCGTTTGTCTTGTACCTACTCTGCTGAAGAAGAAAGCAAAGCCCCTTTCACCCAGGTGAAAATAGCATTTTCTTGTTGTCTGGTGAAGAGAACGAGACACCTTCCACCCCTAGTGAAGATAATACTCGTTTGGCAGCTGCAAATAGTCTCCATGTGCTTTTATCATAAGTGAAAATCATTGGCACACCTATAGGTTCAGTCTCATGAACATCTTCCTGGTTTGAAGGCCCTCCTTCTTCATGAAGCACTGATGGAGTCACCTGATGGCTTTCGAATACCTCATGTGAAATGAAATTATCCCATGAAATATTCAACAAGCTTAGCTGATGCAAAACAACAATTTTAATCAATGAGAAATGGTAAATGGTACTAAACTACTCAGGAAGCGGTTTCCTTTGAACATAATGAGCGATTTTCTCAATATTCTGGCATATAACATATGGAAGATTCATTATCGTCACTCTTGTGAAATACATCAGAAATCTGACATGGTATGTATAAAGACGGGAAAACCTTCCCTCACAGGTGAAATATTTGATAATGATTTTTCATGAGTGGAGCATAAGTGCCTTGCAAGAATTTGAAAGGAAAGACCCTACTGATTGGCCTCCGATAAGTACCCCTGATGTGAGGCTTCTCATAGTGCTCTCTGCCCACATGCTAACCCTTGTTCCACTGTTCACCCACATTAGGGATGCCATTGTTGCTGCTATGGTTTTACGTGTCAAAGTGAAAGAGACACCAGCTAGGTTCACCTGGACATTGTGAAGATTAAGAACAAATAACCTAGCAAGCTCATGGTGATATTGGACCCTCTCCACCATCTCGCAAAACTGGTAACATGATTGATGTTTAAAACAAGCTACTACAAGAGGGAAAGTGTCACTGACAGTTTCATCATCCCTTTCATATGCTGAGTTTATTTCCATACTTGCAAATTTGGAGTGAACAATGATGAGTATGAAGAGATGTTTCTTTAAGGTATGAGGGTGAATAAGGTGACTGTTGTTTTTCCTTTTGGGAAATGTGGGATTAACTGATAATATGACTATCAATGATGGTTTTGATGGTGGGGGAATGTAATGGGGGGAGTAGGAAATGGGATTAGGATTTTGGGAATGTATAGGGTTTATGTGTAGGAATAATGTATAGGGTTTAGGGTTTGGTAATGGGAGTCAATGCAAATAAAGGGGGAAAAAGGAAGGGATTTAGGGAAATTTATGGTCCCTTCCATAGATTCTCGAACTTTCCGTGCTTGCCTTTGTCCTCCTTTCTAGCACCCCACTTTAGCACTATGTCTTCAATGTGAAACTTATCTGCCTTTGCCTTCCGAACATATATTTTCTTGATTCTCTCTTGTAGCCTGAAGGTATTCTGAAAAACCTCCTCTCTCATCTACTATAAATGGATCATTTGGTTTATCCTTCGCTGAAAGTGATCCTCCTCGATGCCAACTTCCTGCAGAAGTTTTACAAACAGGACTGTGAGAGATGTCGGGAACATAATGTCAATACCATATACTAATTCGAACGGAGACATGGAAATTGATTTATTCTAACTTACTCTATCTGCCCATAGTGCATTAACCAATTTCTTGTGCCATCTCTTTTTGTTTATTTTCAGCAGCCTTTTGATGATGTAATGATTTATTCGAAGATTCCACCAATTTGTTACCTTGCAGATTGTATGTGGTAGAATGCCTCAAGGTAATTTTATATTTGTTACAAAACCCAATCATGTTTTTAGATTTGAAAGCTACTACATTATTTGTAATTAGCTTGTTAGGACAACCAAAACGTGACAAAATATTATTTTCGAGAAACTGAATTATTACCGCATCTGTGGTCTGCCGAGTGGGAATCGCCTAAATCCATTTTATAAAACAATTTTTCATTGTTAAGATGCACTTATGCTGAGCAGAAGATGTAGGATGAATCTCTCCAATAAAATCTAGGCCCCAGTGCTGAAACAAAGCACTTACTTAAACTGGCTTGAGAGGTAGTGGTTGTAATTTTCTCCTTCCCTGAAAATTTGACATTCATGACAGCTTGTACCAGTTTTATAAACATCAGCAAAGAGGGTAGGCCAAGAGTACCCTGATCTCAAAATTTATTAGCCATCGTTTTCCAGAATAGGTGGCATCCACAATCTCCCTTGTGAAAATCATCCATGACCTGTTTTGCTTCCTCCTCAACCAAAAAATTCAACAACATACCTCTGGGATCTTTCAAATACAATGTATTATTCATAATACAAAATTTAGCAGCTCTTAATCTCAAAGTTCTACTTTTGTTTTTCGCCATCCCGGGTGGTGGTGAAAGGTGCTGGAGCACATATACAATATCTCAATACCAAGGAAAATGGATAAAAATTTCAGATACCTGAATGAGTGAGTTGTCTTCACCTTCTTCATATATAGAAGCAATCAAGTTTATGTCCAAGGCATGAAAATTAGACTCTGCCATCAGTTTTTCTACACCCTGCCCCTTGATGAGCTTTGTTGGATTTATCTCCATGTCATATTCTAACAAAGTTGTGATCCATTTACCTCATTTTCCCTCCAGATCTGTCTCTACCAAAACATCTTTGATGGCTGCATTGGGAATATAAGCAAGACTATGAGAGTGCAGAATATATACCCGAAAATCTTTCAAATCTTTCACCAAGACAAGAGCTTGCTTTTCAATAATGTTATATTTTAAGGTTGCATCTCTTATTGTCTTGCTGAAAAAGGCAATTGGCTTCTCAATCTGGTCCCTTTTCTGCATAAGAACCACTACCATAGTATTCTCTGAAGCGAATGAAAATAAAATGAAAATTTGGGAATAATTTGGGTTGATCAAAATAGGAGCTGAAGAAAGAGCCAACTTTACCAAATTGAAAGACTTGATAGCGTCTTCGGTCCACTTCACTACACTATCTTTTTCAACATGTTTGTAATTTCTGGCAAATGTTCAGCTAGATTTGGCACAAAATGACGTAGGAAGTTCATCCTACCATTGAATGCTTGGATCTCCATTTTACTACGAGGAAAATCAATTTTCTGAGTGGCTTCCACTCGAACAGGATTGATGGAGATGCCCTTCTTGGATATGATGTGATCAAGAAGCTTCCCTTCATTCATGGCAAACAAGCTCTTTTTGGGATTAAGAGATATGCCATACTTTCTACATCGTTGAAAAACAATCTTCAAATGATAAAGGTGTTCCTCATTTGAATTGGAAAAAACTGTCAAATCATCAAGATAAACTATGAAAAATACATCTTTCTCATTTGCAAAGGCGATATCCATAGCCCATTAAAAATTTTCACTAACATTCTTTAAATCGAATGGCATCTTGGCATAATGGAAAGCTCCCCATGGAGTGGTGAATGTTGTTTTGTCCCTGTCATCCTCATGGACCAAAATTTGATTATAGCGAGAATATCCATCGAGCAACAACATACGAGATGCCCCAACCACTCTTCGGAGTATGTGGTCCATCTTTGGCAACAGATAATTATCTTTCAAAGACACCTTATTCAGATTTCTAAAATCAATAAACAATCTAATCTCACCTGTTTTTTTCCGCACAGGGAACAAATTGGAAATCCATTCTGAAAATCTTATTGGAACGATTATACCAGCCTTGTATAATATATTCACCTCTTTCTCTATTGATGGCAGCAACTTTGGATTTATCCTTCTTAACTTTTGGTGAAATGGCTTCTGGTTTGGCTTGATTGGAATGATGTGTTGAATTATACTTTTATCATACTCTTTCAAATCTAAATAGTCCCATGCAAATACATTAGTGAACGAATACAATAAACTAATGTACTTTGGCTTTACCTGAGGAGATAAGGCCTTTGAAAACTTCACCATCTTTGGATTTTCTACTGTTCTGATATTCACATCTTCAACTCCCTTTGCATTCGGCATTAAATTTGGCTTCCGAGCTACATAATCTTGGTCAAATAATTCCTCTAAAGGTATAAGGCCTTTAGGGATGACATTGTCCTTCAGCTGCAAAAATTCCATCTGATTTACTTCCATGTTTGTTTCACCATCATCTTTCTCGCCATCTATAGAAGTGTCTTCGTATTTACCTTCATTTTGTAGAAATTCTTCAATCTCTTTGTCATCCTGAAACACCTGCCAATATCTTACATTATCAGGGACAGTTGGGTAATGTTTCACATGAATTTCAAACTTGTTGTTTGAATTCATTGGAATCTTTGAGTTACTTGCTGTTGTAGCAAGGGAATCTGTAATAACATTTTTTGCACAAGGAACACATGTCAAAGTGTAATATGGAAATAACCTCAAAATATCTAATACAATGTTATGGTAGACCCTCAGTCGAGGATGTTTGGCTTTGTATTCACCCATGACTTTCTTGATTACTAATTCGAATTCACCATAAACTGAAATTCTCTTTGCATTTAACTTTTTTGAGGATTTTGAAGCCTGCAATTAATGCCTCATATTCTGCTTCATTATTGGAACAATCAAAAGCCAACTTATACAAACAAACTCTTACATTAGTCGGGACTTTATTTGGTAGAAAAATAGGGCTACGTATCCAAATACCAATTCCGTCACCTTCCTTACCTACTACTCCATCAAAGTCCATACTCCACAAACCGGCTTCTTCCTCCAAGTGTTAGAATTTTGCCTGCTCTTCTAGCTTTGGCTGCCATCCATCAATTTCTTACTACTGGTGGGATGTTGATTGTTCAACAACAATTTCAAGCCTTTGTCTCTCTTGATCATGTAAGTTGTGAAATTTTTTGTTATCTCCGGTATATCTTCAACTTCAACTAATTGACTATTTACATCATTGAAACCATTGTTAGAATAAAGAACAATAGACTCTAAATCTGTATGTGCATAATTAATTGGATGATTCATAGGTTTCTCCTTTCTCATGATCATATACTTCTTCTTCTTCTCTCTATATAACTTTCTTAATTGACCCAAGATGGGAATAGTGGCATAGGAGAAATCTAACTACAATGTCCCTTTGAGTTTTGCTGCCAATGATCTAGATAAAAGTATGCCAAATCTACGGGGAATGTCGGCCACAACTACATCCATAAGAACATTTTTCACTGGAATCTTATCCAAAGTCAAAACCAAATATTTAATAAGACCAATACATCTTACCCTACCCAAATCAAAGGAATAAAGATCATGGTACTTGCGAGAGATATCCAAACTCAATTTTTCCGTAATTGCCTTTGGCATGAGGTTGTGAGACACTCCTGAATCAAGCATGGCATTGTGTAAAACATAAGCATGCAATATAAGGCTAATGTAAAAAGGAGCTACATCACTATCTTCACATTGGCCTTCTAATGCCAGACCAAAGATAAGCTCGGGTTGGTAATCTTCCACATTTACCATATCAGACAGAGGATCTATATTCAAAATCTTTGCCACTTGACCTTTATAGTTGCTATTTCATTAATTTAGTCAGAGGTATTGACATTTTCAACTTAGAAATTTCATTTTCTAAGCTCTAGGCTATAGTTTTCTCTACCTCTTTGTCTGGAGCATCCTTCTTTTCAATCTTCTCCTTTGTTGGACTTGGCTAATTTGACTTTTCATTTGCTAATTATACTTTGGTGGAAAGATCTACTAGCTCCTTTCCCTTTTTCTGCACATTTGGAAAATCATTCTTTGGTGGTGTTGCTTCCTTCCGCTTCTAAATTGGATTGATCAGCACATCCTTACTATTGAGCGAATATTGCCTTTGCTACACTGTCAATGCATTCATCTATCCTCTCTGATATTCATCTGATTCCTCTTCTAGGACTGTTTCATTTGCCAATATAAAATCTTCATCTTTTTGTATGGATGGACTTTCTGAATACTCTTCATCTTGAGTGATATAAATTGGCAAACCATCTGGTGTAAAAAAGTGATTCTCCTCTCCTATTGGAGTCTCATCATCCTCTGATTCAGTGCCATGGACATAGTTTTGTGTAATGGTGTTTTGACTTGCTATTGAGCTGATGGATCTTGAGCTATTTGCTCTCGTTGCTTGATTATAAACTGTGGTTGTTGTTGACCACAGAAATTTGGATTTATGAGCTATGTCTTGGGCTTATCTACAATGGTGAATGTATCAAACATCTTCTCAAGCTTACAAAGCAAATGATCTGAGGAAGAAGCTTCTTCCTTTATGGTCATCCTCTTCTCAATCTTTGTCCTAGCTCTCTTAGCTAGTAGATTTTCTTCAACACTTACTACGATTTTTTGCATGTCCTCCAATGTAGCTGGGTCTCTTTCTCTCAATTGATATGCCAAGTTGGGATCAAAGCCATCGGGAAATTTGATCAAAGCCAACCCCATAACTGGCTTGATCTCACTTGGAATGGAATTATATACAGTATTGAATCGAACAGAATAGTCCTGGACACTTTCAAGAACATTCCTCTTTATGTTTTCATATTCGGAATGGATTTGGAGTGAATTTTTCTTTACCTCCCAACAATACAAAAATTGTCTATGAAGAGTTGTCAATGAATTGGTAGTTCCAACAGGCAATTCCCTGAACCACTTTCGCACTTCGCCTCCAAACATTTGCATAAATAATCTCATAGTCACATTCTCTGCATCTATCTCATGGAGATCAAAGAAATCACTCATCCTATCAACATCCTGTTGTGCTGTGAAACATTGGGAAGCATCAAAAAATGGGATTTTACTTTGGTAATTAGTGGGCATAGCATCCAAGTTTTGTGGCAAAACAAGAGGTGCATATCCAGCAGCCATTGCTCAAGGTGGATTTAAAACTAGCCTTGGGGATGTAGGAGGAGTAGGAACAACAATAGCAGTCGATGTGATGAGTGTATGAGGTGTCAAAGGGGATGAAGAAATATTTGATGTTTTAGGTGTTAAAGGGGTTGATGGGGGAGAAGGGACTGCAGATCTCTGATCAGATTTGGTATGATGCACAGGAATGGTGGGAATAAGAGGACACTCAGTAGGAATTTTTAAACCAAACACCACAACGGATGAACCAAAAGTAGCATATGTACATTCTAAGAAATCGGGAATATTGGTAGCCATAATTGAATTTTGAATATTTAGAATGTAAGTGTCAATTGATCTATTTTCTCTTTTAGTTTCAAGATATTGCACAAACTTCAAATTTAGAATAGTAGCACCAACTGCACTTTCAGACTTAGTTTCAAAAAATGATAGATCAAAATGTTCATCAAATGGGAGATCTTCAAGATATTAAAAAACAATCGAGCATGAATGAGATCTAAACACAAGAATCACAGAACTTTCTTGGCAGAGAATTCTTGGAATGAGATTTTGGTTTTCATAGATGGGAGGAGGATCAAGATTAGGATTGGATTTGGTGTATCATCTAGAGGCCAATGTCTTTAATTATTCCCAAAAATCAAATGGACATTACAATATTTTCAGCCTACTGAATTCTAAACTTATCATCCAAAAGTCTAGAATTAAGCAATGTACTGGGGCAATTTGCAAGTTGGGATGTTCAATTTATAAAACTAAACTGGATATTGACGGAAGTAGCATTCATCTACTTATGCACTTACAGAGCAAGAGCAGTTCAAAGGCAACCTGGCTAACTTCAGGCTCTGTTAGTTTATAAAGCAAACAACACTAACAAACAAACAAACTTTTGTTCCCTAGTATGGTCGCCACTATGTTATGGCCTAAATCTACCTCAAGCTGCGAAAGGCAAGTCTAGGGCAACATCAAACCATGCTTAAATTGGTAGCTAGCCCTACAAGGTTGCGAGAGGGCTCTCTCCTTGTCAATCTCAATGAAAATTTATCAAGGAAGGCTTGAGATGACAGATACAAAAACTAATTTTAGGCTAGGTACGCTTTCTCAGAGGAATTTGATTGAATTTAATGGTTGGGTTGCTGGATCAGATGGGGAAGGCAGCTTTGGGTCTGGGAAATGAACACATATTTGCAAAGGTTTCTTTGGGGCAAGGTAGGCAAGTGTCTTAGCACTTTGAAATGAGTGTAATGGTGAGTCTAAAGACTAGTGAAGAGCTAGAAAGGGCATGCACTTGTCATGAGTCCTCTCCAAACAGTAGAAAACATGTAGAACTAAATAAACCCCAAGGTACAGCACTGAAACACCAATGAATTCCACATTTAAACTTGATTCATTTAGTTATGTAGAAAGAGAGAGGTGATGGCACACATAAACATAACATCAACTGAATTTTCAAAGAAGAACACAATGCTAAATCACATTACCACAAGAATCCCACAAAATGCTACAAAACCGTGGTTTATTTCCTTGCCAAACTGTGGAGGTGATGTACAAAGTAGCTCAATGCATCCATAAGAGTTGAACCTTTACAAATGACTAAGAAATTACAAGATATAGGCCTCAAACCACCCATGCTAGCCATTAGGGGTCGAATCCATGAGTCTAGGAGTTGTTTTCACAAGATCTAAACTAGGAACTGAAAAATAGACAGTGGAACAACTTGCCTCTAAAACTATGGATACTGATTCATTCAGTTCAAAACCACCTATACATGATATATTTACATCCTTGAGTCAATTTTCGTCATTTTTACATCAAAGAACATCAATTTAAATTAATTTACATCATCAGTTTTACCATGAGAGATAAAAAGTCAAACTGAGAAAAAAATAGACGAAATTTTTGAGTTTTGAACAAAATTGGAAACATTTTCCCCTATGCGTAGCGTCGCTAATTGTATGCATAACACTTTTCCGAGGCCAGTTTTGGAATGCTTCCTGAAGACCAAATCAGGTGCAAGATAGCTCATTGGAAATCTTGGTGAGTCTACGTTTTGTGACAGCTTAGATTTTTTGATTTGGAGTCCATTTGCCCCTACAAAAATGAAATCTCCCAAGACTGCTTCCTGTGTGACAAAAAAGTGGCAGAAAGGGCATTTTTTGGGTGTCCTTGGCCCTTTCGGAGGTCCAAAACTTGTCCAAACTTCTCAACCATTTTTGAGCGTGCATATTTTTTCATGTTGATTCCAAATATGTAAGCCATTTTGGAAGAAGATGCCCCCATCAAAAGTGTAGCACCAGTGGCACTATGCCCCTATTAGAAAAAACAGTTTTTTGCCTCAAAAATTCAAAAATGACAAAAACTTCACCAAATTTCTTGAAATCTGGCATGACTGATCCGATTTATGTGCTATTCTAGGCCAATGATGCTTCAGCCAAGATCTTGATCTTGTCTTCCTCTTTTTTGACTTTCAAGGCTCTCCTTAACTTGGCTTTTAGGCTTCTTATCCTTGTCTTGCAAATTTTGTTTCAGGACAAATAGTGATAAGCCATGTGGTGTAACATTTTCTTCTCCTTGTTAGCCTTGTCCAACAGCTTCTCAAGGTGGATATTCACTATTTTCAACCATGATTCTCGGTCGGCCTCTATTTCTTGGTCTAGTGAAGTTAGCTTGATTTTGCTTCTCTTTTCCAATTGTCGGTTTTCCCTTATGTTTTGCAGCTCCATGATTGTTTGTTTGTCCTCCAATTGCTTGTTCTGATGATCAAGGTAACTAACAATCCATTTAGCCCTCTCAAGGTCGAGTGATAGGATTTGGATCTCAGCCTCCTTTTCCTTGATGATCTCATACTTGAGTCTTGAGCTTTGGGAGCCCAAATCAATGTCCTCTTCCTCAATCAAAATGAAATCTTTGCCTTGGCCTTCAAAATGACCTTCATCATGTAATGTTTGTTTTCCTTTGTCCTGTACCTATTCTATTGAAGACGAAGGCAAATCTCCTTTCACCCCAGATGAAGATAGCATTTGCCTATTGTCTGGTGAAGAGAACGAGACCCCTTCCACCCCTGGTGGAGATAATACTTGTTTGGGAGCTCCAAATAGTCTCTTGTGCCTTTCTCATAAGTGACAAACATTGGAACACCTATAGGTTAAGTCTCATGAACATCTGGCTCATTTGAAGGCCGTCCTTCCTCATGAAGCGCTGATGGAGTCACCTGAGGGCTTCTGAATACCTCATGTGATATGAAAGTATCCCATGAAATATTCAACAAGCTTAGCTGATGCAAAACAAAAATTTTAATCAATGACAGATGGTAAACGCTACTAAACTATTGAGGAAGAGGTTTCCTTTGCATGTAATGAGCCATTTTCTCAATATTCTGGCATATAAAGTATGGAATATTCATCATCCTCACTCTTGTGAAATGTATTAGCAATCTGCCATGATATGTATAAAGATGGGAAAACCTTAACTCATAGGTGAAATATTTGGTAATGAGTTTCATGGGTGGAGCATAAGTGTCTTGCAAGAATTTGAAAGGAAAGACCCTACTAATTTGCCTCCGATAAGTAGCCTTGATGTAAGGCTCATATTGCTCTCTGCCCACATGCTGCCCCTTATTTCATTATTCACCCACATTAGGGATGCTTGTTGTTGCTGCTATGGTTTCACGTGTCAAGGTGAAAGAGACACCAGCTAGGTTCACTTGGCCATTGTGAAGATTAAGAACAAATAATCTAAAAAGCTCATGGTAATATTGCACCCTTTCCACCATTTCAAAAAACTGGTAACATGATTGATGTTTAAAACGGGCTACTACAAGAGGGAAAGCAAGTAACTCTGTAAGAGTGTCGGGCTCCTCCCAGATATGTTTTCCTCCTTTATCTGGTTTTCTTGGTGCATGAGCCTCTTGGGAAGAGTTAATGACAGTTTCATCATCCCTTTCATATGCTGAGTCTGTTTCCATACTTGCAAATTTGGAGTGAACAATGATGAGTATGAAGAGATTTTTTTTTAAGGTATGAGGGTGAATAAGTTGACTGTTGTTTTTGCTTTTGGGAAATGTGGGATTAATTGATAATATGACTATCAATGACCGTTTTGATGGTTGGGGAATGTAATCGGGGGAATAGGAAATGGTATTAGGGTTTTGGGAATGTATAGGGTTTATGTGTAGGAATAATGTATAGGGTTTAGGGTTTGGTAATGGGAGTGAATGCCAATGAAGGCGGAAAGGGAAGGGATTTAGGGAAATTTAGTGACAAGGGAAGGGAATGGGGTGTGAAAGATAATCAAAAGGGAATTGACAACAAAAACAAAACCCTATGCAACTTTGGCAGGACAATTTCAATGACAGCTAGGGTTTGTTTTTTAGACACATAAAACACCACCAAATATGGAAAAATCCCTTGCTAGACCAGATGAGGGGCTCTACTTACTTGCCAAGAGGTTATATTTGCGTTTGGAGGCAGAGGAAGGTGATAATTTTTTTTTTGAAGCTCTAACAGCAGATGCATATCGCTGCCTCCCAGGTGCATAACGCACTTTCTATGCGTAGCGCATGACCAAATTACAGCTCAAAACTTGCGTTAGATGCATAGCGCCAGGTAGGTGCGTACCGCTAGTGACCAGATGTGTAGCGCCCCCAAATGTTTGTGATTTTTGCCTTATTTTTCCTCTTTCTCCAAAAAACATGATTTTTGTTCTCCAAGAGTGAATTTGCACAATGAAATGACAAAGAGGACCTTTTTCACTTTAAATATGAATGACTTTAATTTTTCATCCATCTCAAACCCACTTTTCTAATGTTAAAGTCACTTTCCTTTTAAAAGCTCTTTTTTTTATTTTTGCAGCTTGACTCATGAATTGATCTTTGCTTGATGAATTGATGCATTGATGTTTTTGTTTCTTGTAGAAGCTAGAGTTGGCAAGGTGACCAAGGGTAGTAGCTTTGAACTTATTACATATAGGAAAATTAAAATTACATGAAATTTTTATACATAGAAAATAAAAACTTTGTTTTTCCTCAAAATAGGGTCTTGAGGAAAAACACTTATTGAGCATAATATCATTGAAATTTTGTTCTTGAGACCTTATTTAACCTCCTCATGTGCCTCCTGACTATTATTTAGCTTTTGCATGACTGTGGTGACAAACCCTAGACCTAATGAGACCTAAAACCCTAAAAACGGCTTTTGCGAATGTAACGACAAAAAATGGTTGTAAATGACCTAAGCTTGTGAAAATAGGCTAGAAAGTAAACACCATGAGGGAAATTTGACAATGAACCACTTCCATCAGTTGATCCATGACCTAATGGAATGCAACTGATTGGATGGGACAGCTAAAATGCATTCAAAAAGACAATTTGATCACTGATGGAAGGCTGAAAATACCGACACTAAAAATCCTCACAGATGCTCACAGGCAATGTTGGCTTCTCTCCAACCTTCCTCTATACCCTCCAAGCTCCTATTTCCTTGCACTATTCCTTGTGGATGATTACCCTATTACCAAGTGCAAAAAACAACCTTCAAAACTGCGCAATCATGAAGGATGAATCCTTGACTGCATGCATGAGTTTTCTCCATGAGAGAACACATGCAACTGATAGTACACTGTCCTTGAATAGTAATCTCAATTGTGTCTTTCTCAGAATAGACATGCATGAGTCTCTGACGGGGGAATCTTCAGTGAAATGGAGTAGCACTAGTTGAGTGCATTAATGCATCAAGTGGTTGTTAACTCACTATTAGTTCTTCAAATAATTTGGAACTAATTTAACTGGACTTAACTCAGTAAAATAAGTTAAATAATTGCAACTCAAATATAACTCAACCTTTTCTCCTTAATTTAAGGGATAACTCTTGCATGACTTCAGAAATACTTCTAACTTGAATTTCACCAACTAATTAATTTAAAATAAATTAAATAATTATTTCCAAGTAGCTATTAAGACTAAATTTGATTTTAATCCACAATTTAATTTAAGGACAAATTAAATTGGAATATTCTTGTTGCCATATTTCAACACTCCCTCTCAACAAGAAATGGATTATCATCCACCCTGATCCTGTCTCTATGGAACTCGAATTTACACTTTGAAAATGCCTTTGTCAAAATGCCAACATCTTTCTCCTCTATTGAAATATACTGCAGCAACATGATCCAGGGCAAGTGGGAGATGATGCATTTGAGCTCATTATTCCCCCATTCCTTGGCCTACACCCAGTGTTTAATGTGGACCGCCTTCGGTCATAATTTCCACCATTACTAGACACATCCGACACTACAGAATAGCTCACACCTGTTAGAGTCGGTCTAGTTATCCCTCCGTCAGAGATCAAAGCTCTTTCTGCATTTCATGTTTAGGTGTTCCATCAATTTTGATCAGTTGCATTTCGTTGGGCATGCCATAACTCTAACGGAATGGGTTGTGTCATTCATTCCCCTCGTGCATGGCACTGCTGGTTCAGGTTTAGTCATAAAGCTTCAAAGGTCATTTACAATCATGTTTTAAATTTTTAGGTCTTAGGTCTAGGGTTGAGTAAATTTTGTTTTGAAAATTCTTAGAAAACCAGCAGGCTAGAGGGATGTCTTTGATAGATAATCACTTCAATAATTTTCATCATTGTACAGATAAAGTATGACTTCTCTTCAAAACTCCGTTTTGATGATAAGTCGTCGTCTCATTTTCGTAAAAAAATTCAAAAACTTCAATCCTTGAAACGTCCAAGCGCAGCCTTGGTCTCCTTTTCCAGAGCATATCATGGCTATCCCTGCAAAAAATTATCAAAGAGAATCATTATTTCAACCAATTTTCAGGAGGAAACCAAAAAGGTCAGAGTTTATTAATTTTGAACAAGTATCAACGAAAAAACATAAGGAAATGGGTTATGGATCAAGCAAAAATCAAAAAGGAGTCTATATGAAGATATTTTACATCATTTGCAACACATTCCACATTCCAAGAGTGAAGAGCATCGTTCCAAAGAAATCTTGTGAGTTTGTATGAAAATTGGAGCATTTCCAGGGCGCGCAGAGCATCAGGTTGGGCGGGTGGCGCATCAGGGGTGCGCGGCGCATTAGGCGACAAAACTCAGTGATAATTTGCATGCGTGCGGCGCATCAGAGGTGCACGGCGCATTGGGTGAGGCGCGCGGCGCACTGGGGTTTATGCCCAAATTTTGTCCGTAAAAACACTAAAATGCCTCCTCTCAAGCATAAATTCACAGGTAGGCTTATATCCATGGCTCATTCTTCGTTTTGAATGGTTTATGTAAACGATTATGATATGTTTGCCCTAGAAAACCAAGTGGAAAAACCCTCCTTTGTCCATTAAATTGCTGTAAGAATTTGAATTCCAAAATTGCTAAAGGGTTTTAAAAAGTAAATGTTAACCAAGGTTATCATGTTTTCCTATTTATTTTTGTTTCCCATCCCCTATATTCACCATTATTTTCGCAAATAATTCCCCCCTCAAATCCTAATCCCTCCCTTCTATTACAAACACATAATCCCTACCTCATCCCAAAACCCTAAAAATTCAAGATTTCCATGTCCCTTCCCTTCTCTAAATTCCTTGTTTTATTTCCATGTTCCCCATTTCCCTAATGTTTTCCCTTTCTTAACAATTCCCTTGTACATTTGTGTCCCCTTGGTCATAGCATTTTGAGAAAAAGAAACAGTCTACAGTCAATTTTGCACACAATTGTATATCAACATATATATATTCCAGCTGTCTTGTTTTTAAAGAACATGTTAGAGACCGAGTCAGTATATGAGTATGGGTATGATAGTGACTCTACACCGGAGGTAAATGTGCCAAATGTGCCACGGAGGTATCACAAAGGTGGTAAAAGTGGACAGCATGTTAGGTAGGAGCCTACTTCTTTGGCTCAATTGCAAGCTTTCCCACTTGCAATGGATTGTTTTCGGCACCAATCATGTTTCAAATATTGTGAGATGATCTCACAAACTCAGCATCATCGGGAAATAGTCCATTTATTTTTTCTAAATTTATAGGATGGTCATGTAAACCTTGCCGGAGTGAATTTTACCTTGTCACCCGAGACTATTGCTCAAGCCACCGGGATACCAAATGTAGGGGAGGAATGGAGCAAACGCCAGATGTTAGACAGATTTTACTATGAGCCATATATCAACCCCCAGTATATTAGACACTTGAGCGCAGCTTTTCCTTTCAGATTCCTGAAATATGAGTTTAAACCGTTGATGAAACTCATCATTCGATATTTCAGCTGTGAGGGCAGATTCTCGCGTCTCTATGCATACCATGTCTGTTTGTTGATGCATTTCACAAGGGTACATATGATGAACATTCTGTTTTTCATGTGTCCTAACATAGAGAGGATGGTGCCTTTAGTACAAAGGAAGCGCCCAGCACATCAGCATAGGAGCATATACCATTATGCATTGATCAAAATCATAGTAATGCATCAGTTGGCACAACAGGGTATTACTTGGCAGGATTTCATCTCCCATGATTACTTTTCCGTGCTACAGCCTCCTCCAGAGATAGTTCATGATGAGGGAGGGCCTTCACAGTAGTTTGACATTCTTGAGACCAAGCATGTTGATGCTCCAGTATATGTGACATATCAGAGAGGCCACAGGGCCTTATTTGCATCTGCACGACGAGTACTATCTCCACCCGGGGTGGAAGGGGTCTCGTTGACATCATCAACACAACAAGTATTATCTCCACATCATGTGGAAGGGGTCTCGCCTCTGTCTTCAGCACAGGTACAGATTCAGGATAGGGGCAAGAGACCCATGATTGATGAGGGTCCTTCAGGAGGTCAGGACATGGTATCATTGATGTTGAGGCTAGCTCTCCTAACTTGGAGCTCAAGGAGATCATCCGAGAGAAAAGAGCCGAGAATGAGTCGTTGCAAAAGAAATTTTAGATGGCTAAATGGGTGATCAACTACTTGGATCAGCGCAACAAACAGCTGCAAGATGATCATGCACTTTATGAGCTGCGGAAGATCCGGGAAGACCGGGAATTGGCCCGACGGAGACCCGATGATTTGACACCTATTGATCGAAAATCAATGTTCATCCGGGTAAACACTCATTTGGAGAAGTTTTTGGTGAAGCCAAACAGGGACAAGACATGCTTCGTCATATGAAAACTCACTATTGGGCTCGCATGCATGTTTGCAAAGCGAAAATGAAGATCCTAAAGAGGCGTTTGAGCAAAGCGCTAAAGCGACGGAAAAAGCCCGATCCACTCCAAATTTTGGCCGAGACTTCATTGGCGGTGCACAACACATGATAGAGGGTCTTCACTCTGAATTTGAGCTAATTGAGAGAAAATTTTGTCATATTGAAATTTTTGGCTTGCAAAACAGGTTTTTTGGCTCTACGCGTAGTGTGCAGCGCGTGACCCATAAGGTGGGGAGGTCCAAATCACAAATGGCTTGTAGTTTTGGATTTGTCATGATAAATTATACATTCTCAGCCATTGCCAAAGCATTTCATCAAGTTCTGGGCAACCAAAAGGCTCAAAAACATCATGAAAATCACATTTCTGCCACTTTTTGCACCAGCAGGAAGTACTTCTGGGAGAATGCACTTTTGGAGGGTCAAATGGACACCAAATTGGAAAATTTTACTTGGGTTAGAAAGTAGACATCCAGGGATTTCCAACAAACCAACCAGAGCTCAATTTGGATGCCCGAAAGTGCCTCAAAATCAGGTGGAAAGGTGCGTGGTGCACAGGGCTCAGGCGCGCGGCGCATAGGGTGTTTTCGGCACAGTTTTCATCCTCAGCGTAGCAAATGAAGCTAGTTTGACAAGTTTTGACTTGTGATGTGATTTTTCACCCTTCTTGATGTAATTAATGGAACATTATGTTGATTTGACACTTATTTACCTATTCTAGATTATTCATTCATAAAATAGCAAAAATTTAATGAATGAATTGGTTTCCTAGCTTATAGAGGCAAGTTGTTTTGACTGCCTAGATTGTAGTGCTTTGTTTAGAATTGGTTGAAACAGCTCCTAGGATGATGATCTCGACCCATAGAGGCAAGGGAATGTGTTGGCTTTCCTATATTATGTATTTTCTTAGTCATTTTCAGGGTTGGATTCTTGGGAATAGCTTGACACTCTATTGTACATATCTTATCTGCATTTTTGGCAAAGGAAAGACCAAGGTTTTGCAGCACTATTTGAGATTAATGTGGATTTATGTGTTGATGGTGTGTTTCTTTCAGTACTTGTAAGTTGTGTATGTGTACCACTTTCCTTATTTAGATCTTCTGCAATTGAACAAATGAAGTGTTAAGGTACAATCCATAAATTTGCTATGCTCTGACTTTAAGTTTGTTTAATTTTCCATGTTTTCATCTGTTTAGGGAGAACCCTTGAAGGTTTCTTGCTCTCCTTAACCTATCAGCAGTTAGATATATCCATTCAATCACTTTAAAGGCATCAAAACAATTGCCTATCTTGCCCCAAGTAGACCTCTGCAAAAGCTGTGCCTCATCCCCGCATCCAAAATTGCCTTTCCCTTAAATTCAACAAAACCTTAAAAAATCAATTCCAAAGTCCTTGTACTACATACCTAGCCTAAAATTAGTCATCAATTCAGTCATCTCGAGCTCGTTGATTATCTTTTGCCGAGATTGACCCGGAGAGAGCCCTCTCCTGTCCTCGTAGGGCTAGCTACGAGTCTGAGCGTGCTTTGATGTAGTCTTGAGTCTTACCTTATTTCAGCCTAAGGTAGATTCGAGCGCTAACAACACCCATAGAGTTGAATCCAAATTGCATGTAACAAGTTGCAACTAATCAGATTATGGATACATAGATCAAGCACACTCCCTAGTAGAAAATCCAACTATATCGAGTTGTCAAAGCAGGCCAACTCCTTCACCAAGGCAAGTGTCTCACCAAGGACCAAGTTCAACAAATGTTTCCTCATCTCATGGAGGAACTCAACGAAATGGGGTCCATTGCTTCCTAAGGGGGGAGGACTGATCCAAGTGGATATTGGTGGCCACCAGCCAATTTCACTTGCACCCACACCATTTCTTCTTTTCATTTTTTAGTTTCCTTAATTGTAGCATAGTTTACTATTTTTAGCAGTTTTTTCGGGTCCTAAAATTCTCGAGCTGTTTTGAAGCCCTAAACGAAGTTTTTTTTGAAATCTACCAACAATGATTTTAGCCCAAAATTATCTTTTTTTTCTTAGTCATCAGGGATATATTTCGAATGGGTTATCGTGCACGTCAAATGGAGATAATATGACCATGTCGCGACGTCGCGAAGTTGGCTGTGCAACTCACCCCAATAGGGCCCATACAATCTTGGTGTTACATCTCCTCAGGTTAGGGTTTTGCTTGTTTAGGATTTCCTCTTATCGTTCAATAATAAAAGAGGCTCTTGAGCCTCATTATAAGGCAGTTCAAGGGCATGTAGCTGCCACATCTCTTCTCAGAGATAAGCTACGATTAACGTAGCTTGTTTATTTCCATTTCTATTTGTAAGCATATTTAAGTATTTTACATTAATGAAATGAAGTATTACTTCTTCTGCATCTCTGTGTTTATGGTTATCTCTATAATTTGTTGCGTTCCTATTTCAAACCAGATCAACCACATGGCTATCAAAGAAATAACTACACTAATTTTGTAATTCATAGTCACAAAATACTGAGAACTGCATGACTATCCAGGATTTCAGCATGCCTACTTTTCATAATTGTTTCAATATTTTCTCTCTAATTCTTGAATTGGGCAGTATCTAATAATAATATTCCCCCACTCATTGTATTTTTCCAATTAGTTTAGGGTAACTAGATTAGAATTAACCAGTAGTAATAGAGCCAAAGATTATTTTTTCATATGGATGGACTACATTAATTTCTAATTCATTTTCAATTATTGTATTGGGACTCGAAGTGGAGCTCCTATTTCTAGGTAGGATATTCCTCTTGCACCCTTGGTGATCTAGGGGATTTGTAAAATACTATGGAACCATTTTTTCCTCCCTTAGGATTAGAGAAAAATCATATAATTTAATTAGGGGAAGTAAGAATCATCATATATGCACATGATCTATTTTTTGCAAAGGAAAATATCATAGAGATTAATCAATTAGTGAAATTAAGAATCATGGAATATTCACATCTCTAAAGTTTCATCACAATTTTGATTGACATATCTGTTAGCTTGCACATAAGGTCACTTCACACACAAAACTTATTTTAGGTCTTCCTTGCATGAGTATTCTCTCCCCCTTGCACTCTTTATGGTATATGGTAATAGAAAATATTGGTGGACCTTTAAGAGAGTCTTTATCATTACACACTCCAAATAAATGTGTTTGGTCCATCCTCCAAACTCAAATCCACATAGAATTCACTTTAACTTAACAAATTAATTTCTCCCATTATAGGGCCACAAAAGAAATTTCTTGTTCTATTTTAGGATTTTGGGGGTTGGAATTCAAATAATTATCCTTAGTCATTTTCCATAGAAAACATAGAATTTTTCCTTATGGGGAACTTCAAATCCTCCATAATCCAATATAAGAAAGGCTACTAGTGAGAAGAAACCCGTGAAGGGTGAAAGTACGAGGCCTATCATCTTTTGGACCTCCTTGAGTCTCCTAACACTTAGTAGGGGTTCTAAATCCATCATCGATACCCAGAAGATGATATTCTCTCACCTAACCTAAATAAAGGTAGTTGGTGGCCATAATTAGAGCATACAACCAAGGTGGTGGTTAGGAGTAGTAACTACACATGGACGTTAATTTGAAAGGTTGTTAGAAGAATCATCGGTCACTTTAGAACATTCCCAAGTACCCCTAATTATAAACCTTCTTTCAACATTTTATAGTTTTCTTCCACTGGATTCATCCCTACTATCAAAAAAATTCAGATGGCTTAGTTACTTTCTCAGTGGAAGGACAATAATTATTTTAGGTACTCGCACATTCCAACACTTTTTCACCAGTTTTAAAAAGTTTCTTCATTAAAACATTAGAGCATATTGAAGTAAATATTTTTATTTTTAGTTTTTTATGCTTGATTAACTCATTCAAACACATGTTCAAACCTCCTTTAGATTTGCTTCACATCACATGGAACCATTAGGGACTATACAACCTATTGTTGGTCTTGTTTCCTTTAATTATTCCCACCTTTGGTGAGAGGTGTTTGTAGTCTTACAACTTCCCTTGCTCAATCTTCACCTTAACGATCACCACTTGATCCCACATTGCGAAGCTCATCGATCCGAAGAACAACATTACATGTTATGATACCCTAGGTTACCTTTCCTTTACAAACTTTTCAATCATATGTGATGGAAAGCCCAACTCCAAATCTCTAATTTGTGGATTATTTTAACCTATAGACCTTACGAAGCTTACAAAGATCCAATTTCCAATGAGGTTGGCTAGCCTACTATGCCACCCAAATTATCTTCTACTTTTTTCAAATTGAAAGGTAATTCCATATAGGACTTTACAAATGACGTGATATAATTTGATCTATGGTGTTCATCCAATAATATCATGAGAGACTCTATTCATTTGAGGATTTTTTAATGCACTCTCATTGGCTCCATGGCCTAATGGTATGTTAGTGAGAAGACAATGGCCCAAAATACGGTGTAATCCTTGAAAGCAGTCTTCCCCATATTTTTTCAATTAACAACATACTATGACACAAGATTGGAATTACTTTTTGAGTTTCGAAAAACACTCTCAATGCATATCATAGACCATATCCATTAATGGTTCAAACATTATAGCATTTTCAAAGTGGGAATTCCACATGAACTTCTGTTATACTTTTTCCTCTAGTCCCTTTTCCTGGTAATAGAAAAAGATGTTGCAACCACTATGTCGGAGAATGATGACCAAGCTATCACCAAGGCTTGACATTTTGAAATAACATATTAAAAATTAAGGATACCTTTATATAATTATCGGCAACACTTCTCTCACTCAACGCTTCAACCAAGAAAATTCTAGGGAATTGAATAATGTTTATGGAGTCGTTGGGTCCATGTCATACATAAAACATTGGGAACACATTGGGAACAATGTTCCCTTTAAAAATTATTCAGTACCATGCAAAATAAGTCCCTATTGGTGGTGATATTCAGGGAAAACCATGTGGTCCGTCCCCCACATTTCCAAACATGGGTAGTGTAGCACCTGCACCTCCATTATAATAGGAGGCTATTATCAAAACCCTCTAACTACATCTAGTATCCCTCCCATGTAAGGCATAGTTACCATACCTCATGCAATTCTAATGGTATTTCCACTTGCAAAACTACATAATGAACTCAACCATAAGGAAACCCTTAGTGCCTTTTCCATTTCCCACCTCAACCTAATCCCGCCAACTAGATTTCTTACCAAAATGTGAGCATCGAATTTGTTCAACCTTCCTGTCCACAATAGAAACACTGCCTTTGAGTAGTTCAATAAAATAAACCACCTTTCTAACAGTACAACAAGGAGAAGAAAAGAAATAATAACAAAAGATAGAGTTTTTAGGGTAGATGATATCCCAAAAATTGAAATGAATCATCCAATGAAGTCAATAATTAACCACAAAAACATGGAAATTACAATGGTCTTTAGACTAACATTCCCTATGAAAATGTGGGTGGTATCGTCATTACACACATTATGTTAAGCCATATATGAGCCCCATGTTAACCATAAAACCCTTTATTAATCCCTATATATTGTATGATTACGTTTCTATTGTTATATTGTTATGTAGGCCAAAACCTACCATTACCACATTTTATTATACTTGTACCATTTGTCTACTATTTATAGATACTAAGGAGACCTACAGATAGAATCATCAAACTTTTTCTTATGATTTATATTCATTGAAAAATAACGTTTTCCCCCTAAAGAGGACTGTAATTGTCCTTTTCTTATCACTTTTAAGTTGTGAGGTTCAGAACATATGGTATTAGATCTCATGATCTTAGGGTTTTGTTGCTTCAAATAGTTTTTTGTGGCATTTTCACTATCGATTTTTTTGGGAGGTTTGAAATGGTGAAACTTTGAGAATATCAAAGAGAAATATTAGGTATAATCTTGTTGAGATTTCATATCTTGGTTCGCTATATTTTTTGGAGATATGTTCCAAGGAATTTAGTGTTCTTGAATGCTCCTAAAATCAATATCAAATAGATTAGTTCAAATTTTTTTATATAATTATTTTTAATGATATTTTAGACCATGTCCTTCGGGGTTCAAGAAGTTAAATTTTTGGGTCATATTGTATCACATGAGGCTTTAAAGGTGGATACTAGCAAAACCAAAACTATGAAGGAATGACCAATTCCGAATACCTTGAAGAATCCTAGATGATTCTTAATATTGATAGGATATTACCATAAGTTTTTCAAGCATTTTGGTTAAATAGAAGCACATATAACAATATTATTGAATAAGGAAGCATTTTCTTCGACTAAAGATGGAACTGAAGCCTTTTAAGAAGTCAAATAGCCTATGTGTGCAACTATTGTCTTCGATACAACCGACTTCACAAAAACCTTCATTGTGGAGTGGGATGCCTCATGACATGGAATTGGTGTAGTTTTAATGCAAGAAGGAAGGTCCGTTGCCTTTAAAAATTGTGAAATTAAAAGAAACAATTTACTTAATCCCATTTACTGAAAATAAATGTTGGCCATACTAAATGCAGTTAATAAATTGTGTCCATACCTTATGGGAAAACACATATAAATAATAATAAAATCATGATCATCTGAAGCACTTATTGGAGAAAAGAATATATACAAAATATACAAAAAATGGGTTATAAAGATGTTTGGCTATGACTTCAAAGTTATCTACAAAAATACAAAAACAAATATTGTGGTGGATGCACTCGTAAGGAAAGAGGAAGACACAAAAGGTTTTCTATGTGTTATTTTCATTCCATAATCTAACTGGGTGGAAGAAGTATGGATATAATGGGAGAAAGATGAAATGATATACAAGATCGTTTAGATATAGTAGGACATCAATGCAGTAAAAAAATATATGTGGAAAATTGATTTGTTATGTTATCATGATTACTTAAAGTTATATAAGAATTTTCAACTTAGACATAAGGTCCTTTTAGAATTACCATAGTATCAAGAAATATATATATATATATATTGTGTGTTGTGTGTGTGTGTGTGTGTGTGTGTGTGTGTGTGTGTGTGTGTGTGTGTGTATGTATATGTATATTAGATGTGCAAAAGTTTGTGGCAAAATTTGTATTTTTCCAACAAAATCAGGGTGAGACACTGAAGGTCTCGTGGTTCTTTCAACCATTAGTCATACAAACCAAACATTGGGAAGAAGTTTTAATAGATTTTATTATTGTTTTACCCAAATACAATGGAAAGGGTGTCGTTATGGTAATGGTAGATTGAGTGACAAAATATGGCCACTTTTTATCTCTTTATCATGATTTTAAAACAAGTATAATGTAAAAAGTATTCATGGAAATATCCAAAAAACATGGAATATCAAAAATTATTGTAAGTGACGAAGATCCAATTGTGACTCGAAATTTTTGGACTTAATTATTTTCTTTGTTTGGTACACATGAATTGGATCACAAGTCATATTACTATCCTCAATTTGATGAGAAAACTAAAATATGGAATCAATGTTTAGAAGCTTATCTACATTTCTTTGCACCTATGATGTTGTTGCGACAAACACCCTCCAAAATTTGGTCTACACTTGAATTTTCGGGCCTACTGTAGATCTTGCAATGGCTTTTCCCATGGTAGTTTTATGATCTATCAATGCTTTGTTAAGCATTCTAGTATTCTCCTTAGTTTGTAAGTGTCAAAGTCACCTACCCACACATGCTCAGTGTGCAACAAGTTCATGAGCGCACTCTTTTATGTAACCTTGAACATGCATATCATAAGTCTATCAAGATTGTTCCTGTGTAATCCTCAACCAATTTCGATAGTCAGTGTGCACTTTCATCGACAGTCTCTCACTTTTGGTTGTGATTGTTCTTCTAGTCTATGAGTTTTTCCAACTGTCGGTTTTGTGCACCTTTGTATTCGTGAGTGTCACTTTAATGTTTATGACTGTGGATTTTTCTTGTTTTCACTTTTATAAGTGTATTTTTCATGTTATCTTCACTTTGGCATGTGTCGTTTTCAATGTCATTCGCATTTTACAAGTGTAATTTTCAATTTTCTCTTACTATTGCAAGTGTCTTCTTTTGGGCATGGGAGGTTCATGCGTCACATAAGTTGAGTTACGATTTGTCTCAAAGGATAAATTTAGTGTTAATGTGATTATTTATTTTATGGAAATGTATCACACACATTCCTAAGGTTTTATGCACTTTCGCACAAGTGTTGTCATTGTCATCACAAAGTCTACCTTAAGTGTCGCACTTAGAGGAAGCTCTCTTATTGCCACATTGAGGGGATCATGTTGTTATTTTCTTCAAAGTGATAAATGTTGCTTTATCAAGTGATATTGATGTGCGATCATGTTCAATTTTTGATCGTTTTCACATTGATCTCAGTAATCACACACTTAGCCAAATCTGAAAAAGTCCATGCCCAAGCAACTTGACTTCACTCAACCTTCATCAATTATGCACTACATAGTCTCAACTGTTAATATTAGAACTTTCCTCTTAGAAATTCCTAATGCACATATCCTTCCTCCCATAAATACACACTCATTAGTCTTAGTGCTCATCCCTAACAATTAAGCTCGAGAACTACACAACCCTTCCTTCCAGTCACCTTCTTTTTTCGCACTATGTAGTCTCAAGCATCAAGCTCCAAACCTCACCACTTTAACTCTACAAATTTGCAAGCCCTATGCCTCTATCCCTCCAAACTATATAGTGAGTGACCTCAAGCCTCAATCCTCAAGCCTTCCTTCTTTAACCCCTCAACTTCATAGTTACATTTACCTAGCCTACCTAAACTACACATTGCACAAGCTTAAGGCTCATTCCTAACCCTTCAACTCCTGAGCTACATAAATGTGTAGTCCTTGAGCTGGTATCCTAGCCTAGAACTTGGTTCTAACTCAATCAATGGTTTTCATGAAGTATTTCATAATGGATTTATCGAACTGACGTTTTCTTGTCATGAGTGGATTTTAATTGTAGGTATTATACCATGTTATGATAGGATGATCAAGAACGAGGCCCTACTAGAAGACACCTTTGTAGTTTCAAATACAAGTTGATCAATGATGAAAAGACAAAGGGACACTAAATTGCAACAGTAGTTGATATTAAAATGATATTGAAGAATCCCTGTCTTCAAGCCTTCTGGAGGAGGAAAAGGAAGAACGTATACCATATTTCAAGGAGACACAAATATAGAAACAAAAACAATGTCTTGAAATTTCCATATCATCATGTAGTCCATGTCATCAATGTCATGTCATGTTTTGTCAAGATTTCATGTCATCATTTGCCACGTTATTTTTGGATTATGTGATTTCAATCTATGATAAATGTAAAGTGGAATTCTGAGAGTCATCTATAGAATGAGAAAAGTCATGGAGGAGTCAAAAGTTCATATAGAATTCAAACAGTCATGAGGGTAGTTCAACAATCACGATGGAGGTGAAGGGTCACCCCATTTTTATATTTACAACCTCGTAGCTCATGAAATGTACTTTTCACCTTGCCGCCCCGTACTAAACATTAGAGAGGAAGATAGTTCTTTTGGAGGAGCATGTGGTTTGTCTAACACTCCACTATTGGATCTAGTGTTGTAAATAGCATTGATGTGTTTTGGAAATTTTGCTTAATACTTGAAGCTCATTGAGCCAACACAATTTCCTGTGTATGTTGTAAATGTTCTAAGACTACTCTTTGAATGTTTTCAATATATGTTGTTTTCTTATGTACTAAATAAGTTAAACTATTTAAGTGGCTTTGGTTCGTAACTTGTTAAAGGTGTGTTTTATGTGTTTTAACAATTGTTTCTTCTCTATGAATTATTTTTCCAGTTAATAAATGTTTCATTCATATATATGCTGATATGTATTTGTTAGATCAATACTATTACTCCTCTTTTAAAGGATCACTTTTATTTCCCCTATGGTAGAAGAGCCTTGATACATTCTACAACTAATCATTCCACAAGTCATACTCACTTGTTCATCCAAAAGCACATATACATTACTCTCTTGTGTTGACCATCGTAGCCAAGAAAAAATATCTAGGAACATATGGAAATTGAGCCTTATTTCCAGAAGAGCTACCACTTCAAATGGGTGAGATCTGATTGAAACTTTTCATTTGGGAGAACCCCTTGGTTAAAAGATTTCCAACACCATCAACAACTTGATAAACAAAGAAAATCAATCAAATGGTTTCCCTTGGTAGAATGGTGGTAGAACACATCCCTCCACACCTCATAAAAAATGTCACCATTTACGGAAATTTATAGATATCATCGTCCATTCATAACATCACCATTGAAAGGCACCACTACAAGAAAAAAGTACATTGGTGAGGGTGAAACAATGTCACCATAAGCTCATTGGTGACGGTCAAAAGAGCCTTCATCACCAAAGATTAAATGTCACCAAAGGTGATGTCGCCAAAAGTATAGGGGTGTTGGTGACATTCAGGGTCCCCCACCAATAATGATTTATAGTGATGGAGAGTCATTGTCACCATTTCACATAGGCAGTAGTAATGGACCTTAGCCTTCGTCACCAAAAACTGAACGTCACCAAAAGTATAAGTGTTTTCATGACTTTCAAAGTCCATCACGAAGATTATTATAATGGTGGGTATTGACCATCACCATTTCATATTAAAGACAATGATTTATTGTGATGGACCTTCCACGGCTCTCATTATTGATGCATATAGATGACGACATTCATTGACTATAACTATTTCATATTTTGGTGAGTGTCAAAAAATGTCACCATAAACTCATTAGTCATGGTCAAAAGACTCTTTGTCACTCAAAATTAAACATCACATAAGGCCACATTGCCAAAAGTATAGGTGTTTTGGTGACGCTCAAGTTCCGTCACGAATAATGATTATAATGAGAGATAGTGATCGTCATAATTTCATATGAACAATAGAAATTTATGGTGATGGACCTTTCATGGTCATCACTATTGATGCATATATATAGTGTCGTTCATTGAATATGACCCTTTAATATTTCGGTAAGGGCCGAAAAATGTCATCAATAGCTCATTAGTTATGGTCAAAAGAGCCTTTGTCACTAAAAAAATAATCGTCACCATTCCATATGATTATTAGGTCACAATGGAATCAACCCACCACCCTCCTCCTTGTAAAGCAGGTGCTCTTCCATTGAGCTATCCCCCTTTAAAGAATTAGACTTTAAAAACTTACACTTTGAAACTTTATAAATTGTAAATACTACAACCTTCAATAAGTTATAAAACTTTGTAATGTCTTAGCAAATATTTTACTAAACAAGAAAAATAGCATCAAATCTCTAATGGTTATGGAAGTTATGGAAAGTGGGTGGAGGGAAGCATATTTATGTATAAGATACTCAATATGTTCAGTTGAATACTCAATTAGAAGTGAAACTTTGAATACATTTATAGTCATAAATGACCTACAATTATCAGACCTAAAATCTGGAATTACACCAGAGATTGATTTCTCACCTTGTGGATTACATAAATTTGTCGTGACAACATAAAAATTTGTCTCTAAAACACTGATTTGCATGAAACAACAATTAGTAGATATGATGCAATTCTGAATAATGAGCTACATCTCTGAATTGTACTAGCTATGGGGCCTAGAAAACTAATTGGGGGTGCTTCTTGTTATTAATTAATTCAAGATGTCAAAATAAAACAATCAACAACAATGATCCTAAAATGTAGCCACTATAAAGATGTTAAAATTTTAAGCACATAAGAGTTAAAGAATATAAATCTATCAAATAAATTTGGCGTCATTCTAGTTAAAATAGGCATCTTTATCGTATTGACTAGAGTTTTATACAAGTAAGAAACAAAATTACATCGACAATTTTTCATGTTGACCTATAAAGCTCATACATATGAAAAATAACTGAAGAGGTATATGATGATGAGTAAAGTTAGAAAATAGCTCAATACATTGCGGACTTGAGTCTAACTACAAATCATCCAAAAAATTTCAAAGAACAAATTGATGAAAAATGTATAGAAGAATAACATATGACTGCAATATCAATGTATATAGTATGAGCATAATATCACTAATGGAGACAGAATAGGGACATAGTATGTCCCAAAAACAATTTTTTTTACTTTGTAGTATGTACAATGTTTCAATGCATGTTAGTGATGTTTAGGGAAGGCAAAAGAATCATGTGCCATGTTGCAAAATAAAAATATATTAGCTACCTTAGAGAGTGGGCACTTAGAACCCACGTATGTCAACATGAGATTTTAACAGAGGAGTGAAAATTATTGTATTCAACTCATGATCATATCTGCATTATAAGCTTAACTCTTTCTCTAGAAGTGACCCCAAATGTCCAAGCCTCTCTCAAGGAAACCTAACCATAATTTAAAGTATCTTCCAATTCTATGTTTCATTCCAAATCACTTATGTATCTCATCTTCCTACAACCTTGACTTCAAGGTAGGATTGTGTATTGGATCTCAGCAATGGGTTCATACTAAATATTGATGGAGAAACTAAGATCCAAGAAGGAAGATCTAGGAATGATGGGGTGGTAATGAACCACAAAGATAATATCATTTTTTTTTCTCCATTGGCATATCAAACCACATATAAATTTGAGGCTCTAGTTTAGGGACTAACTTAAGTGTTTAATAAGGCAATGATACACTCAATATTAAAAGAGACTCTCCCCTCCAGTAATCGGGTTTCAGATAAATGGGGTATCAGAGATTAGAGTATTTATGATCTCTTGAATGAAATTAGGTGTCTTATTGCAAAGATTCTTGTAATAAGCTTCTCTTATGTAAGAAGATGGTTTAATAAGATGAGTAAGTAGATAGCAAACTGAGGACATCATTTGCGACTAAAGCAAATTTAAGTGAGAATTTAGAACACTCTATGTTGGAAGATGTTGGATACCTATACCAATAGGTTTCATATTTCATGATGGGCAAATTCAAATGCCAAATATGCTCTGCTTTGCTGATACAAAGATCCAATATTTCCAAGGAAAGGCAAGGTGTGTACATGCCTTCATGTTTATTAAATTCTGATGAATGGTCCAACAGTCTAATCTGGATCATGCCATGTTTCAATTTTCTGTTGTATAATAGAGAAAGAAGTTTGTCCAAACTATTTAATATTGGCAGATCAATAGTTAGGCAGAGAAGCTAAGGTTCCCAACTTCTTAATATGGGGCCTTGGAAGAAATAAGGGTAGTATTAGATAGGCAATCAAAAGAAAATCCAGTGGAAAAGAAAAGGCACATAAGGGTCTGCAAGTCCAAGTGCACCCTCCAAGAAGAAACAAAAAATGCTAGGTAGGTAGATGGGTAGGTAGATGGGGTTGGAGAAGTGGTGTTCTTTTCAAACTGAATCATGCTGGTCAATACAAGGGAAGCAGCACAATGTAGCATGTCTAACCTCCCTTTTTTCCTTGTTTTTCACTCATTACTAACATCCCTTCACCAGTTGTGTTTATGAAAGAAATTCAAGGTTTTATGTTGGTTCTTGATTTCTTTAAGAGCCACATTTCTTGTGCAAAATTCTTTTCATTTTGATCTACTCCCTAAACTAAGTTGTTTTCAAGAAAACTTAGTAATATCACTCCTCATTCACCTTCTCCCTCCATATTAACCTTTAACTTCTATTATTTAACTCCCTATGTCACCCATTCCCTACTATTATAACACCATGGTGTATAAACCCCAAACATTCTATAAATATCCCCCCTTGGCATTCTAGCCATATGACTCACTACTAGGGAATTAAATTAACATCTGGTTAGTTTAAGAACCCAAGCCTTACCTCTTTGTCTCCCTCAGAATTCATTTACCCACTCAACCCTCCATTTTTCCTAAGAAACCTTGAAAAACCCTTTTGCACCCTTAGACCCGCTCATAAGGCAACATGCATGGAAAAACCCACTTTGTCCGCCTTATCCTAATTTTGGGACCCATTTGTGCTTTTATGCGAAATTTTATGAAAAACCCACTTAGCCTATGTTTTAAAAGCCATGCGCGATTTTGCAAAAATTCATTGAAAAACCATAATCTTCGCCTTATCCTAAAGTTTTCGGCTATGCGCGGCTTGGTAAAGTAAAACATTGGAAAACCATGAAATTCATTGATATTTCTAAGGGCCCCACCGGGCACAAATCCCGTCAAAAACAATTATTTATTGTCCGCCCGACGCCGTATCATCTGCGCAGTTCAACGACCCGTCGACCGTCCGATCAAGCACTTTTCATCCGACGGTTGACGCGGATATCGGACCAGCCCCGACGTCTGAAAGATATCGTCTGATATCTGTCAGATGCTGACGTTAGGCCTTGGCCACGCGTCGCCCCCAAATCGTATCAGAGCCCCCTCTGACAGATTCCTCTCCGTATCAAAAGCGGTGCGATACGATACCGCTGTGGTTTCCAGTTTTCCGCCAATCCGCCTGCCAGCATCAGTGTTGCGTCACTGCCTGCGTCATCGCCGCGTCCGCAACCCCCGTCCACCATTGCTCCACCTGTCTGCCACCTCACCACCCCCGTGGACCACTCATAGGCCACCACGTCACCTGATGACATCATGCTGATGTCATCCGACCCTGACCCACCTGATGACGTCATGCTGACGTCATCCAAAAAAGGCGCGAATGTCCCAAAAATCCATATTTTGTCAATTTTTCGCGTTTTTTTGCACTTTTTACAAAAACTGTTGTTGCACCCTCTGCATGCATTTTACGTCCAAAATTGCACCAACCTGCTCAAATCGACCTGGAGACCTTCGGCGCACCTACCCACCTGCATTCGTGACCTGGACCGTCGAGTTCACTAGGTATTTATCCCTGCAAATCTTCTCTGCGCTTGGTTTTGTCTACAATAGGTGAAAATTAACTCAAGACACCAAAAAACGTATAATTCACCGGTAAACACCCTGCACCAAGCTCCCATTTGGAAATTCAACGGGCGAAATTTGGTAGCCGAGCCTGTTTAAAACAAAATTATCATTAAAAACCTGCATTTTGTTCGCGCAGTCGTGAACAGAAAACCTGGTACCTACACCTAATTATCGAGAAGGGTCTGCCAAAGACAAGTATTCACCTTCTCAAGTAGCTATGGGCAGTATTTCAATTGCTGCAAGCTTACCCTGTCATCCTTCATTTCTCAATTCACCTTTTCACCGAGGCAGTACTCTTTTTTTGTTGCCCAGTCTAGTAACATCAGTCTACATACAAAATAGAGTTTAAGTAACCATGGAGACTCCAGTTGCACCTGTGGCCCTCAATGTTGCTCCTTTGAATGCCCCTCAGAGAGAATTGGAATGGCGGGATCTAGCAGACTTAGATTATCAAATCTCAGAAGACTCCTTAACACACAACAAGTTCCACCTCCACCTGCTAAATGAGCTAAAGGCCAAACATGTGGATGGGACAGATATATTGGGAATTTGGGATTCCTTCCTCCCAATCTTTAGACTCCCTCAGGTCAACCAATTCCCTGACCTAATTGACCTGTGTGTTGTATGCTATGATCCCACTCAGAGAGCTGTGCTTGACCCTTCAGGCTCAGTTGTATTCTACATCACCCCTGAGGCCATTAGAGAGATGTTGCAGTTTAAGACTGAGAAAAAATTTGGTTCCCTTGTCTTTGTTGGATCTGATAAACCAAGGAGCTAGAATGCTGACAGATGCTCACATCACAAAGCTGAACCAATTGTTTATTAACTCTGACATTGTGCAATACCCTCCTGTTTTTGCTAGTTACCTCAACCAATTAGGCGTAGACCTTGCAGATATGATCAGTTCCATCTTGGGTTATAAATCAATTGAGTATATTGATGAAACTGTATTGGTGATGATGACTATGTTTTCCCCTAGAAAAACTCCAATCTGTTATGACTATGCCACCTACATATCAGATAAGATGCATGAGTAGTTTATGAACCCGTCAAGAGAGAAGGTGTTCAGATACACCTCCTACATCTACCACTTAATTCTATACTATCAGCATGAGAAATTCTCCTTCGTTGTCAAAAAGAACGGATGCACAAGGTAATCCAAGGTCGGTAGTGTACTGGAGCTCAGTTTTTCATTGCAGAGCCTACTATCCATACACTTACTATGAGTTTATAGACCTCTTCATCCACCCAGCCATGTCTCTGTTCCTGAGCTCGCCTCCTCCAAGACTGACAGATAAGATGCAGAGAATCCTTCAGTTGTCCAAAGTGTAAAGCATTGGGGATTGGTATTTTTACCAAAACTACACCGTTATCAGAATATATGGTTGTGAGTTACCCCCATACAGACTGCCCAAGTATGTGCCCATGAGACTATTTTCCCTTGAATACTTCAAGCAATTTGGGAATGCTGATATGATACACTTCTCAGGCAAGGGCAAGAAGGCACAGCTGAAAGTGAAAAATCAATTGGGCCACCTTGGTTTGAACAAAAGGGAGGAAGGCTGGAAAGAAGCGGATAGAAAGCTAGAAGGCCTTGGCCTAAAGACCAGTTTCCTCTGGAAACCCTATGACCCCAATCACTCCATATCATTAAGAATGGTCAAATATAGGCTCTCTAGTTATGACCATGTAAGGTTGCCTCACATTGAAAAATATGCAAATAAACCAAAATGGAAAAGATGCACACTAGAGGAACCTATCACACAAGAAGAATTGAATGAGAGAGAAAGAAGAAATCTGCTTAAGACGGCTGACTTGGAACTTCCTGCACAGGTATTCTCTCTGCCAAAGCCTCAAGCAGGAGCAGCTGCCTCATCCTCCACAACACATCAGGGGGTAGTCCAAACTACAAGCCAAGCTCACGGCAAGGGCAAGGAGAAAGAGATGGAACAGGAACAGGTACAGTAGGCACAGGTTCAACAACCCCAACAGGTACCACAGCCACAAAAGGAGCAACCAGGGCAGGGAGAACAGACAGCAAAGGCCCCAATGGCCACACAACAGCAGCCAACACAAATAACACCTCCCAGGCAAGACTCAAGAATTGATTCCTCAGTCCTCCAAACCCCACAAAGAGAGGACATAAACAGGAAAAGGGACAGAGAGACTCCCCTTACTGCCTCACCAACTCAAGGGGAGAAGAGGCAAAGGCTAAACCCTTTTTTAGAAGAAGAAATGCCAATAGGGAAAACTTCAGGTACAGGCCTGCCCAGCATGGAGGCCTCAGCCAGCTCCTTCCAACAGGAACACGAGAGGGCAGCAGGAGGAGAAGTTAGCTCCTCAGGTCAACAGAGGGAAGGCGAGAGAAGCATCAAGCAGCAATTTAAGGACATCAAAAAGAG
>APFE030378338.1:30506-81043 GCA_000404065.3 Pinus taeda | reverse complement strand
CATTCGCTCAGTTATGAACTGTACCTAACTTCTCTTATTTCTAGAAAGAGAATAATATATTATAAGATTAAATTTATGAATTTAACTTTGGCCTGGGTCCTAGAGTCAAAAATAGCTGTTAGGTAGCCATTGGAGTCTCTGCTCTGTCTATTTAGACATGCTAGGCCTGATCTGTTTCTTCAACTTGTCCTGACGATGAACCACACTAGTTGGTTCGAAACGCATCGACAAAAGTCTGTTTCATGTGATTTACGCCGAAGCTCTTCTTATAACAAAAACATTGCCTTTTCATCTTTTAAGAGTCGAGAAAAAGGGTGAAAAGGTGACTCTAGTCGCTTTCAATAGTTTTGCGAGCTTGAAAGGACAAGGTGCTTGATGATATTTTCAAATTTAAAGAGTCAAAAAAGATCAAATGACTGCTCATTTGAATCTAGGTAAAAGGAGTACCAAGTAACTATGAACTGCAACATACACCTCAACAAATAAATTTACCAAGGACTTGATGTACGTGGAGGCAATATCCCTGAATGTTGTGTTCGGTGTATCATGTTTATAGGGCGACACACTCGATTTCCTATGGATAAAGGATTGCAACATATGGGGGGTCTCCCTTTTTATACGCGATGGTACAAGGAGCACAAGTCCGTGCTAGTGTTGTCCAATGCCAAAGCGAACAACAACTGCTAAGTTTTAAAGAGGCCGGAACACGTCTCTAACCTATACCACTAGATATGTTCGTTAATGTTTCAAATGCTCCTTATGTTAATTGATAGATTTTAAAGTTTATCTTGTAATTATGTCTCAATTTCAAGGCCTTAATGATGTTACCTGTACCTAAATTGCAAACTAGATGATGAAATGAAATCCTTCAATTCGATGAAATCTATTTATGTAGGGAAGAAGATCACTCAAATCATGCATCAAACCAAATGCAAAAATGCACCCATGACAATCTTGAAACACTAAATGCAAAATATGTTATCTAATCTTTCATATGATAAGCAAATGCAGCTAAAACAAATCTTAAAGCAAAATTTCCTTAAGATATTATGATGATTTTTTCTCTTTTTCAAAATGCAACTAATGTAATCTAGTGCAAAGTAAAAGAGAATGCAAGCTAGCCAAAAAATATGAAAATCTCTTTCACATCAATGATTTGAATGCAACTCAAAATGCTTCGAAAACTATGAAAATAATAGCACTTTCACTTTCACTTCGAAACACAAAAAACTTCAAAGCAAACACTTCCTTTTGATTCCAATGAGCGTTATGTCGAATATATTTGTATATATGTAGGTGTACATGTGTGCTTGTTCTTGCACTTGGAAGTAAATGTGTTTAATATCTTATGACCATAGAGTATAATATGTTTATTGTAAAGTTAATGCCTAACCTATAAAGCTAAGGCAAACTCTTACTCTGAATAAGATGCTTAACTGTGTCAAAAATAATACAGTGGTGAAATTGAATGAATTCAATGATTTATTTCAGACCCAAACAATGAATAGTTAAAATAAGCGAGTTATGTGACCCTTTGCATTAATGTATAAATTATAAGGAAGGCCCTATGTTGGCAAGAATTAATCATTGTATGCATTGAAGCTGATGTGTCGACAGACAAGCAGTATGTGAAATATTAAGGGATTTTTCCTAGGGTAGGTCGTGGCTAGCGACCTCCTTCAATGGCATTTAACCTTACGTGTGCAACAACCTCCATTGCCACCACAAGGATTTTGGCAATGAGGATTATAAGTCCAGGCCAATAGCCAAATGCCTCAGTAACCAATGGTCGGTGCTAAGAAACTGTTGTAGAGTTCGTGAACACTCTGGAACTATTGGCATGTAATAGGAGAGGTGGGAGCCTCCCAGAATCTCACACCAGGCCTCTGGTAGATATTAGACACAAGAACACATATGCCACCATGCGAGGAATTCCCTACCTAAAAGTAGGGAAGGCTCGCGGGATAGGATTCCCTCAATGTAGCTATCACCTAAGTTTGGAAGGGGTAAAACCGTGGAACGCTTTAATCTGACTTTGATGGGTTAGTGAGATCTTGAAGAAGATACGAAGTTTGAGCAGAACTTTGAGACCAAGTCACGGTCAAGAAGACCAACTTGAGGAAGCTTGTGCAGTGGTAGATCCAAACTCCCTGGAGAGCACATAGATCACTGCTAAAGGCTATGTATGAGGAAGACTTGAATTCCCTTGACCGAGCCATCGTATAATGGAAGGGAAAAGCATTCGATGCGGCATAAGGGAGAAAATCCTTGACCTTATAGGAATGATTGGATAGATTTATACCCTTCCAAATCAGAACCTCATGTGGGAAGATTTCCAATTGGAGCAGTCAGATTTCCCTCTTACGTGATTGGTTGGAGAAAAGCAACGTGGACTTTCTATTGGGCCCAGGGAGCTAGAGATACGACCTAGAGGATGATTCAAGTCCCAGAGGTTGGAGGTTGGGACCGATGCCTCGGTGGTAGCAAAAGTAGAGTGGTTTTGACCTTGATTAATGAAAGGTCGAGCTATGTGCTAAAAATAAGGGAGCATGGCTGATATAGTGACCTCACTAGGTTGGAATGAAGAAAATTAATTATCTAAGTGTTAAAATTCAAATTATTTTCTTGATTACGGGTTACAAAAGGTAGTATTATTATAAATTTCCTGAGAATATGACTATGGTCATGATGTGTGTTTGATGGTTGTAAATCGTGAATTTGCCGATTGTTTTGTCATGTTTAGGCTGCTAGTCTGATTATCATGTTAAAGGGACTGAATGATTGATGCATATGATTTGTAAATGTAATTGACACGCTAACATGACTGTTTTGTCACAAGAAAATCTCCATGGTAAAACATTGATCCCAAGTTTGCATGATTATTTTGAAATGTATAACAATGTGTGTGATTGACAACACATCACAAGCAACATTAAACTAAAGAAGTCACTGTGATGAGGACCAGAATGGTTGAATACGGTTTCGATGAGTCACAACACAGAAACAATGGGGTCAGAGCTAATGAAGAAAGAGACCATTTGGCCAAGGGAGAGGGAATCATTCCCCATATTGGATGGATACCTTAAGAAGCCTAAGGGAACATGTGAGAAGCTTTAAGGCCTATAATGAGAGGCTAGTAAGATTCAAAGAAAGGCAAGCATGGATCAATGTAGTTATCTTGCAAAGTCTCTTATATTAGCAGAGGCAAAGGCAATATGAGAGGAGGGCAAGTAATAAAGACAAAAAAGGGCCTTCAATACATAGAAGAAAACACCAACAGAGGAGATGGTGGTAGATCCAAGAAAGGGCACATGCAAGGAAGTGAGGACATTGTGTCTGGAGGTGAAATTTTTAGCACCCTAACGGGAGGAACTAGCATGCACATGTAGTATTCAAGCAAACGCTCTAAGCCTGATGCCCGGAGACATTACCATTCTTGCCATCACCATCATTCAACAAGAAGAGAAAGGGAGGATATCCCTGAGGAATTTAAGAAAAAACCACCTACATTTGAGGGGGACATGAAGAAAGAAAAGGATGCTATAAGCATGGATGCTAGGAACGAAGAAATGTTTCAGGATACATGACTATTCAAAGAATATGAAGCCTAGAATTGCCTTGTATAGCTTAAAAGGGAAAGTCAACATATGGTGGGGAGACTTGAAGAATGTTAGAGCCATTTTTGAGAAGGAGTTGACATGGGGAGAGTTTGAGAAGCTCTTCAGAGAGAAATACCTATATGAGTGATATTATGATAGTAAAGTGAAAGAGTTCTATGAACTCAAAATGGGTCACTTAACTAGTGATAGTATGTCACCAAGTTTTTGGAGCTATTGAGGTATGTAATGTATCTCAAGGAGGAGAAATTCAAGATTCAGAGGTTCATTAGCGGGTTTCCAGTGGCATTCAAAGATAAAATCGAACTGTTGGGACTCCAAACCCTAAAGGATTCTATCAAGAAATTAGAGCTCTACTATGAACAAGCAAAGTGCAATCCTAAAATTCAGAGTAGCTAGTAAGTCAATAACAATGCTAAACGGGATAAGAATTGACCTAAAAGAAACTTAGATAGGAGGAAGTGAAGCACCCAGCTCAGGAATGAAACCTTCAACAAAGACACAATGTTGTTCTCAATAAAAATGTGCAACAATCAACGTTAATGCAGCCCAAGCTTGAAGGTCGAGAACCACTCAAGTGTTGTACTTGTGGTGGAAGCCACAGGAGGAGAGACTGCCCACATCAACAAAGCATTAGACCAAATATTTACCATGCTCAAGAGACAAGTATAGTGGGTAAAGTGGCCCAGAGTATACCAAGGATTTATGCAACAATGGAAAATCACCAAGCAAATTACCAGGCATCCATCATTGAGATGGAAGGTAAGCTACAACAACCAGTCATCTCTATTTTAATTAATCCATGATCTAACTATAGTTATATCAGCCCAGAACTTGTTGAGAAGTGCCAATTGGCCAAGGAATTGCATGAGGAACCTTTGGTTGGTTCAATTGGCAACATGCACAAGGAGAAGAATCAACCATTGGGTAAGGTCATGTGCGAATGAGATTAGTGACATGCCCACGACAACCCACTTGAATGTGCTACCGTTGCGTGGGTATGACAGTTATTGGGCATGGATTGGTTGTACTTGCACCGAACTAGGGTATATTGCTATGAGAAATCAATAAAAAGCTTGTATGAACAAGGAACAAAAATAGTGTTGCAAGGCAAGAGAAAATACATATCAGTGAGGCAAATCACTACTATGCAAGCCAAACGTAACAATAGGAAAAGATGCATGTTATTTGCATTACAAGTTTCCAAGAATGAGGAAGCTAGAAAAGAAACAGAAGATAAGGGAATTGAATTACTTCAAAAGTAAATTGTTTTGCAATAGGTTGCAGATGTTTTTATGGAGGTCCCCAGAATACCTCCTCATAGAGAGGTATATTTCTTTATAGAGTTGGTACCACGAGAAGCACCGACATCCAGGCTCCATATAGAATGAGCACCCCAGAGTTGGTTGAGATAAAATTACAGTTGAAAGAAATGCTTGACAAAGGTCACATAAGGCCAAGTGTGTCTCCTTGGGAAGCACCAATATTATTTGTAAAGGAAAAATATGAAACCCTTAGATTGTGCATTGATTACATACAACTGAATGAGATAACCATTAAGAATAGGTACCCATTACCGAGGATTGATAATCTCTTTGACCAGTTTAGAGGAGCAGGTAGTTTTCTCCAAAATTGAGTTGAGGCCAGGTTACCATCAAGTGATAATCAAGGAGGAGGACATTCATAAAACTGCTTTCATAACAAGATATGGACTCTTTGAATTCGTAGTGGTACCCTTTGGGCTCACTAACGCCCTGGCCATGTTCATGTGCCTAATGAATGGAGTATTGCATCCTTACTTGGAGAAGTTCATCACTATGTTTGTTGATGACATATTAGTTTACTCAAAAATTAAGGAAGAACAATAGAAACATTTGGTTGTAGTGTTACAACTGTTGAGAGAGAACAAGGTCTACGCAAAACTCAACAAGTTTTACTTTTTCCATTCATAGACACACTACATAGGGCACGTTGTCTCTGCGGAAGGCATATTAGTTGACCTTGAAGAAATCAAAGCATTAAAAGAATGGTTGAGTCCAAAAAGCATAGACGAGGTTAGATGTTTCATGGGGTTGGCAAGATACTATAGGAGATTTATTCATCATTTCTCCAAAAACAATCATCCCATGACTGCCTCGCAGAAGAAAGGGAGAATATTTGAGTGGATTACGCAATGTGCTGAAATCTTTGAGTAATTAAAACAATGAATCACTAGTGCGCTAGTGCTGAGAATCACATATCTTGACAAGGATTTTGTGGTATGGATAAATGCACGCAAAGAGGGACTTGGTGGAGTCTTAATGCAGGGGGGGAAGTAGTGTATTATGAATCTAGGAAGTCGAATAAGCATGTGGAAAATTATGTGACTCGTGATTTAGAATAGGTTGCCATAGTTCATGTGCTAAGAATGTGGAGGCACTACCTCCTTGGTAGGAAATGCATGCTCATGTCATACCATAGTGGACTAAAATATTTGTTTGGACAGACAAAGTTGAATGATAGGTAATCAAGATGGCTAGCCACACTCAATGAATTTAAATTTGAAATTAAGTACATCAAGCGTAAGGAAACAAGGTCATTGATGCCTTGAGCAGAAGAATCCAAGTAAATCATTTGGGAACTATAAGACTGTATGCAATAGATATGGAGGAAAGAATAAAAAATGCTAGACTACATGATGAGAAATACCAGTAAATGAAAGAAAAGTTGCAGAAAAGCAACGAGGATGAAGGATGTCACCTCGCAGAGGATGACTTAGTCAAGTTCAAAGGCATAATTTATGCTCTTGACAATGATGAAATAAAAAGGCTAATAATGAAGGAGTTCCATGTTAAACCTTACTCAGGCCACCCGAGGTATAAAAAGACCCTCACAACCATTAAAAAGTACTATCATTGTCCAAATTTGAAGAAAGAAGTGGCAAGTTTAGTAACAAGATACATAGAATGCCAACAGGTAAAGGTTGAATGCAAACATCTAAGCAACATGATGCAATAATGGTGGTGGTGGATAAACCTAGCAAGGTAACTCATTTTGTGGCAGTCAAACCCACCAATTTTTCTAGTGATATAGCACACATCTTCATAAATGAGATTGTGAGACTACATGGTATTCCCAAAATGATTATGTTGGATAGAGATGCTAGATTCACTTCCAAGTATTGCAAGGAATTATTTGCACAAGTGGGAAAAGAGTTGGCATTTAGTATGACATATAACCCACAAATAGATGGAAAACGAAGATGATCAATCGAATCCTTTAGGACATGTTAAGGATGTATATGATGCATCAACCCAAGAAATGGGAAAAATACCTTCCACATGTGGAATTTGCATACAATAACGAATACCAAGAATCCCTAAAGATGAGCTCCTTCGAGGCATTGCATGGCAGGAGTTGCACTAGTCCTATTAACTGGAGTGATCCAGTTAATAGAGTTCATGTAGGACATGATATGCTTGAAGATATGGAACAACAAGTTTAGACCATAAGGAAGAATCTAAGGGTGGCACATGATAGACAAAAAAACTATGTAGATAAGAAAATGGTGCACAAAGAGTTCTAGATTGGGGAACATGTCTACTTGAGAATTCAACCCAAGAAAAGTTCCCTAAGGACGGGGACACAACCAAAGTTGGCACCATGGTATTTTACACCATTGGAAATTCTTGAGGGGATTGGATCAGTGACACATAGAATAGATTTACTTCCATAAATTAGAGTTCATGATGTTTTCCATGTTTCTTTGCTTAAAATATATGTACATGGTTCTAATCATGTGACTGATTGGTTTGTGCTACATGTGGAACTAGAGAGAGAGTTCCAACCAAATCCAATGTGCATTTTAGACCGTAGGAGTCTCATGCTCTGGAATCAATCCATAGAGAAATTCAAGGTGCAGTGGAAGCACTTTGGGCTGGAGGAGGCCACATGGGAACAAACTGATGCCATGAAAGTTAATTACCCTTCCTTGTTTGATGATTAGATTGGGTGTATATAATTGTAAATATTGTATAGAGTTGCCTGTATAAATATCCATGAAAAAATATGTGTCTTACGTTCATTTTGGAATTATATATGTGAAAATGAAAACAAAGGGTAGTGTTCCTTCAAGGGGGAGGGAAGTTTGATAGCCCCACCCAAGGTTCTCGTATGATCCACCTTATAAATATGATATAAATATTGTGCAATGTTTGAAATCAAAGAAAATGGGACTCAATATAAGGGACACGAATTCCAAAGGTGGGGGTGGAGAATTGCTGCTTGGGATGTGTGGTTTCTTGTGCCAAGGAGAAACCTAGTTTGATAAGGTAGACATTTATGGCTAGCTAGTGAAAGGAGTTAATGAAACGGATCATGAAATTAAATGGGTTTAAGGAAAGTACTTAGGTCCATGCTTGCTTGAGAAAACACAACAAGCAAAGAGAACATAGATTTATGAAGGGCTACAAATACCAAGGACACGACAGTAAAGAAAGGGGACAAAAATGTTGACAAAAAAGAGGGAGAAGGAAAAGGAAAAGCAGATGCAGGAGAGGACTCAGAATCCTGGGGGGATAAGCACTTGAAGAGGATGGAGAGAACGAGTCGAATAACACATAAATGGGGAAGCAAAGACCTTTGTTTCGTTTTAGGGAAATGAAAGCTGAGGAGAGGACGAAAAGTGAACCTCAAACAAAAGCTTTCCACAGGTAATGATGAAGAGAAGAGAAGATAATTGGATCGATTTTCTATCCCTTGAGGTTGTGGATTGAGGGATAATCTTTGGAGCCCTATAAAATCTTGGGTTTGCTCGAGGTTGTGGGTTGAGATATGATTCTTGGAACCCTATAACAAATTGGGTCCTTAGAGGCTCTGGGTTGAGACAAGAGGTCTCTAGAGCACTGTAACAACTTGGGTCATTGGAGGCTTTGGGTGGATTGAAATCTCTGGAGCCTTGTAACAACTTGGGTTCCGTGGAGGTTGTGGGTTGAGATAGCTACTCTAGATCCCTGTAACAACTTGGGAGGATACCGTCCTAAAATCAAGACAAAGATAGGCTTGAACACAACTCCTGGTTACAGCCTTGATTGGTATAGTGGTTTATGGACTCCCTGGGAGGGGGTGAAACATTGTATGTGCACGAGGAGGTGAGGTTGGGCACCTCTAAACTCCCCATGCAAACAAGAAGGAGGAAAAACAACTGTGGGATTGAGGCACGAGGTCCTTTGGAGTACTTGACTTAACTGGCAACTTATGTGTTGTCCCAGAAGTAAGCATTCCCCCCTCAGACTCTAGAATCTTTCTCGGGGGTGGTGACTGCAAGTAGTAGTGGCTACAATTGTCAATAGTTGGGTAGAGAGATATAATGCCAGACTCAATTTCCCTGCAGACTAAAATATAAGTGTTTGTGAATACTAGTTGTGTTTAATGGCTTGCGTTGCATTTTTGTCTGTAATAGATATGGAAAATAGGGGTTGTAATTGTGTTGTTTTATGTATACCTATGGTGCAATCGTGAAGGGATATTTCCCTCGCTTGTATGCTAAATATATCTATGTATATTTAGGTGTACATGCATGCTTGTGATTTCACTTGGAAGTAAATGTGTTTAATATCTTACAACCATAAATTATCATATGTTTACTATGTGAAAGGAACCCCATAACACTAATGCCTAAGTTGTAGAGTTGAGGTAAACTCTTACTCTGAATAAGATGCTTATCTGTGTCGAAAATAATATAGTGGCATAATTAATGAATTCAATGATTTATTTCAGGCCCAAACCATGATCAATTAAAAGAAGTGAGGTATGAGACCCTTTGCATTAATGTACAAATTACAAGGAAGACACTCTATTGGCCAAAGTTAATCATTGTATACATTAAAGTTGTTGTGTCGACAGGCCAATATTATGTGAAAGATTAAGGGAGTGTTCCCATGGTTGGTACTGCCCAACGACCTCCTTCAATGGTGTTTAACCTTACATGTGCAACAACCTCCATTCCCGCCATAAGTATTTTGGAAATAAGGACTACATGTCCTTGCTAATAGCCAAATGCCCTGATAACCCATGGTGGTGCCAAGAAACTGCTTGTAAACTTTATGAAGACTTTGGAATTGTTGGCTTGTAGCAAGAGAGGTGGGAGTCTCCCAGAAGCTCGTATTAGGCCTCTGGTAGATATTATACGCAGGAATTCCTATGCTACCATATGAGGAATTCCCTACCCGAAGGCGGGGAAGGTCCATAGGATACGAATCCATCAATGTAGCTATCAACAAAGCTCGGAATGGGTAACACAATGGAACCTTTAATCTAACTCTGATGGAGTGGTGGAATCTTCAATAAGATCTAAAGGCCAACTAGACCTTTGAGATTGAGCCGCGGTTAAGAAGACCAGCTCAAGAAAGCCTTCATAGTGGTAGATCCAACCTCCTATGAGAGCACAAATATCATTGTTGAAGGCATTGTATGAGGCTTGGTCGAAGTCCCTTAATCGAGCCATCATAAAATGGAATGGAAAAGAATTCGCAACAATGTAAGGGAGAGAAGCCTTGACCTTATAGGAAGGATTGGACAGATTTATCCCCTTGCAAATCGAAACCTCAGAAGGAAAGACTTCCAATTGGAGCGGTCAGATTTCCCTCTTATGCGATTTACGCTATTAGTCGGAGAAAACTGACGTGGACCTTTTCCTGGGCCCACGCAGTCAGATGTACGCCCCAGAGGACCATTCAAGTCCCAGAGGTCGGGACCGATGCCTTAGTGGTAACAAAAATAGAGCGATGTCAACCTTGACTAGTCAGAGGTCTGGCTATGTTCTAACAAGAAGGGAGTGTGATTGATACACCGACCTGACTAGGTTGGAGGTCAAGGGTTGGGCATTTGGGAGGAAGGGAAGCCCCAAACTCTAAGGATGGGTTGACCCCGCCTTAGTCAGAGATTGGGATTTGAGACGATGTTGTGAGTAGGGAGATGTATATGTCTCAACCATCCCACTCATCTATTTGTTGGGCGAACCCGTGGCAAATCGCCATGTGGCAACAATAGATATGCGACCATCGTTCTCTATGCGAAAGAAAGGAAGGAAATGAAATATAAAAGTAAGTAAAAAAATAAATCAGGGATTCGAGCCTCATAATCCCATTTCCATGACCAGAAAATGGGGACCAGATTCGCTAGTGACGACTCCCTTACTGTATGTGGGAAAAGAGGGTATGTTACAAAGTGGTATCAAAGCTATCGAGGTTCAAAACTGGACAGGATGGTTTTTCGCCATGTGTAAGTGATGATAACAAAAAAAGGAGAAATTAAATGAAGAAAATTAACTATCTAAGTGTTAGAAGTCAAATTGTTTTCTTGATTATGGGTTACGAAAAAGAAAGACAAACTAGTATTATTGGAAATTGTCTGAGAATAGGACTATTGTCATGTTGTGTGTTTAATGGTGATAAATCGTGAATTTGTTGATTGTTTTGTCATGTTTAGGCTGCTAATCTGATTATCATGTTGAAGGGATTGAATGATTGATGCGTATGATTTGTAAATGTAATTGAAACACTAACATCACTATTTTGTCACTGTAGAATCTCCATGGTAAAATCTTGATCCCGAGTTTTCATGATTATCTTGAAATGTAATGTCTAATGATGCATGTGATTGACAACGCATCACAAGAAACATAAAACTAAAGAACTCACAGTCATGAGGAGCAGAATGGTTGAATATAGTTATGATCAGTCACAACACATAAGTGATGGGATCATAGCTAATGAAGAAGAGAGATCAATTGGCTAAGGGGGAGGGAATCATTCCCCAAACTGATGGATACCTTGAGAAGCCTAAGGGAAGAGGTGAGAAGCTTTAAGGTTGGTAAGAGCCCAATAAAGGCAAGAAGAGATCAATGTAGTTACCTTTATAAGTCTCTCAGATTGGAAGAGGCAAAGGCAATATGAGAGGAGGGCAAGTCATGAAGCAGAAAAAACCTTTAGGAAATAGAAGAAAACACCAACAAGGAGATGGTGGCAGATCAAAGAAAAGGCACAAGCAAGGAAGTGAGGACACTATGCATGGAGGTGAACATTTTAGCACCACAAGGGGAGGAACTAGCATGCACGTGCAATATTCAAGCAAACCCTCTAAACCTAATGCTCGGAGACATTACCATTCTCGCCATCACCATAATTCAACAAGCAAATAAAGGGAGCATATTCCTGAGGAATTTAAGAAGGCAAAACCACCTACATTTGAGGAGGACATGAAGAAATCAGAGGATGTAGAAGCATGGCTTCTAGGAATGAAGAAATGTTTCACGATACATGACTATTCAAATAATATGAAGGCTAGAGTTTCCTTGTACAACTTGAAAGGGAAAACCGACATATGGTGGGAAGACTTAAAGAATATTGGAACCCTAAACCCTAAAGGATGCTATTGAGAAATTCGAGCCCTGATTTGAACAAGAAAAAGACGTGCCTAAAATTTGAAGTAGCTACCAAGTCAAGAGAAACACTAAACAGGATAAGAAGATGCCCAAAACAAACTCGGATAGGAGGGAAGTGAAGCACCAAGTTCAGGAATGAAAGATTCAACAAAGACCCAATATTGTTGTCAAGAAAAATGTGTAGCAACATGCATTAGCACAACCCAAGCTTGAAGGCTAAGAACCACTCAAGTGTTGGACTTGTGATGGGTACCACAGGAGGACAGACTGGCCACATTAGCAGAGCATTGGACCAAATGTTTACCATGCTCAAGAGGCAAGTACAGTTGGTGAAGTGGTCCAGAGTATTCCAGGGATTTGCGCAGTGGTGGAAAATCACCAAGCAAATCATTAGGCATCCATCATTGAGATGGAAGGTAAGTTGCAACAACAAGTCATCTTTATTTTTATTGATCCAAGATCTAACTATAGTTATATCAACCCAGAAATTGTTGAGAAGTGTGAATTGGCCAAGGAATTGCATTAGGAACCTTGGTTGGTTCAATTGGTAATAGGCACAACGAGAAGAATCAACCATTGGTTAAGGTCATGTGTAATTGAGATCAGTTTCATGCCCACGACAACCCACTTTAACATGTTACCATTGGGTGGGTATGACTTAATATTGATCATGGATTGGTTGTACTTGCACCGAACCAAGGTAGATTGCTATGAGAAAGCAATAAAATGCTTGGATGAATAAGGAACAAAAGGAGTGTTACAAGGAAAGAGGAAACCCATATTAGTGAGGTTAATCACTGCTATGCAAGCCAAACACAACATGAAAATATGCATGTTGTTTGCAATACAAGTTTCCAAGAACAAGGAAGTTGGAAAAGAAACATAAGATAAGGGAATTGAATTACTTCTAAAGTACATTGTTTTGCAACATTTTGTGGACGTTTTTCCAATGGAGGTCCCTAGACTATCTCCTCACAGAGAGGTAGATTTCTCTATCGAGTAGGTAACAGAAGTAGCACCAACATCTAATGTTCCATATAGAGTGAGCACCCCAGAGTTGGTTGAGCTAAAATTATAGCTGAAAGAAATGCTTAAAAAGGGTTACATAAGGCCAAGTGTGTCTCCTTGGGGGGCACCAATATTATTTGTCAAGAAAAAATATGAAACCATTAGATTGTGCATTGATTACATAGAACTGAATAAGGTAACCATCAAGAATAGGTACCCATTACCGCAGATTGATGATCTTTTTTACCAGTTAAGAGGAGCAATAATTTTCTCCAAAATTGACTTTAGGTCAGGTCACCATCAAGCGAGAATCAAGGAGGAGGATATTCATAAAACTGCTTTTAGACCAAGATATGCACACTATGAATTCGTAGTGGTACCCTTTGGGCTCACTAACGCCTTGACCACGTTCATGTGCCAGATGAACGACGTATTGCGTCCTTACTTGGACAAGTTCATCATAGTGTTTGTTGATGACATATTAATTGCACAAGATCTACGCAAAACTCAGCAAGTGTGATTTTTTCTGGTCACAGATACACTACCTAGGGCACGTTGCATATGAGTAAGGCATATCAGTTAAACCTGAAATGATCAAAGGCATAAAAGAGTGGCCGAATCTAAAAAGCGTAGAGGAGGTTAGATCATTCATGGGGTTGGAAAGACACTACAAGAGATTTATTTGATATTTCTTAAAGACAGATCATTCAATTACAACCTTGCATAAGAAAGGGAGAAGATTTGAGTGGACTACACTATGTGCAGAAAGCTTTGGGTAGCTAAAACAATTACTTACTAGAGTGCGAGTGCCAAGAATCACAAATCCTAACAAGGATTTCGTGGTATGCATAGATGCATGTAAAGAGGGACTTAAAGGAGTCTTAATGAAGAAAAATCAAGTAGTGTGCTATGAATCTAGGAAGGTGAATAAGCATGAGGAAAATTATGTGATGCTTGATTTGGAACTGGTTGCCATATTTAATGCGCTAAAAATGTGGAGGCACTGCCTCCTTGGCAAGAAATGCATGCTAATGTTAGATCATAACGGACTAAAATATTTTTTTGGACAACCAACGTTGAATGCTAAGCAGGCAAGATGGCTGACCATGCTCAACGAATTTGAATTTGAAATTAAGTACATCAAGGGTAAGGAAAACAAGGTTATTGATGCCTTGAGCAAAAGATTCCAAGTAAATCATTTGGTAGTTGTAAGTCTATATGAAACATATCTAGAGGCAAGAATAAAAAATACTGGACTGCAGGATGAGAAATACTAGAAAATGAGAGAAAAGTTGCAACAAAGCAGTGAGGATGAAGTATGTCACCTTGCAGATGATGGCTTAGTCAAGTTCAAAGGCAAAATTTATGTGCCTGACAATGATGAAATAAAAAGGCTAATAATGAAGTAGTTCCATGTTCAGTCTTACTCAGGCCATCAGAGGTATCAAAATACCCTCACAACCATTAAAAGGTACTATCTTTGTCCATATCTAAAGAAAGAAGTGGCATATTTCATAGCAAGATGTATAGAATACCAGCAAGTTAAGGATGAATGCAAACATCCGACAGGATTGTTGAACCCTATCCCTATCCCGGAATGGAAGTGGGAGGTCGTTTCCGTGGATTTCATTATAGGATTGCCCAAGACATCTAAGAAGCATGATGCAATAATGGTGATGGTGGATAAACTTAGCAAGGTAACTCATTTTGTGGCAGTCAAATCCACTAATTATGCTAGTGATATAAAACACATCTTCATAAAGGAGATTGTGAGACTACATGGTATTCCCAAAGATAGAGATGCTATATTCACTTCCGAGTTTCGGAAGGAATTGTTTGCAGGAGTGGGAACAAATTTGGCATTTAGTATGACACATCACCTAACAAATAGATGGACCAATGGAGAGGATCAATCAAATCCTTGAGGACATTTTAAAGATGTATGTGATGCATCAACCCAAGAAGTGGGAAGAATACCTTACCCTTGTGGAATTTTCATACAATAATGGATACCAAGAATCCCTAAATATGAGTCCCTTTGAGGCATTCTATAGTAAGATCTACAATACTCCTATTAGTTGGAGAGATCCAGTTAAGAAAGTTCATCTAGGACCTGATATGCTTAAGGATATGGAACAACAAGTTTATATCACAAGGCATAATTCGAAGGTGGCACAAGATAGACAACAAGCAATGCAGATAAGAAGATGGTGCACAAAGAGTTCCAGATTGGGGAACATGTCTACTTGAAAATTCAACCCAAGAAAAGTTCCCTAAGGATGGGGACATGTGCCAAGTTGGCACCACAATATTGTGGAGCATTTGAAATTCTTGAGAGGATCGGATCAGTAGCTTATACACTGGATTTACCTCCATTAGTTAGTGTTCATGATCTTTTCCATGTTTCTTTGCTTAGAATACATGTACAGGATTCTAATCATGTGATTGATTGGTTTGTGCTACATGTGGAACCAAAGAGAGGTATCCAACCAAAGCCAATGTGCATTCTAGACCAGAGGAGTCTCATGCTTCGGAATCAAGCCATAGAGCAAGTGAAGGTGGTGGAAGCACTTTAAGCCAGAGGAGGCCACATGGGAACTGACTAATGCCATGATAATTAATTACCCTTCCTTGTTTAATGATTAGAGCAGGTGTAGATAATTGTAAACATTGTATAGAGTTGTGTGTATAAAGGTCCATGAAATAATATGTGTCTTACCTTCATTTTGGCATTATATATGTGCAAATGAACATTGAGGGTGACATTCCCTCAAGGGGGAGGGGACTGTGACAACCCCACCCAAGGTTCTCGTATGATCCACCTTGTAAATATGATGTAAATATTGTGCAACGTTTGAAATCGAAGAAAAGTGTATTGAGTCTAAGGGACACAAATTCAAGAATTGGGGTGGAGAATTTCTTCTTGGGATGTGTTGTTTCTTGTGCCAAAGAGAAACATAACATGATAAGGCAGTCATTGATGGCTAGCTAGTGGAAGGACTTAATGAACTAGCTCCTGAAATTAAATGCGTTGAAGGAAAGTATTAAGGACCATGCTTGCTTGAGAAAACACGAGAAGCAAAGAGAGCATAGGTTTATTAAGGGTTGCAAACAACAAGGACACGATAGTAAAGAAAGGGGACATAAATTTTGTCAAAAAAAGAGGGATAAGGAAAAGGAAAAATAGATGCAGGAGGGGACTCAGACTCCTGGGGGAAGAAGCACTCGAATAGGAGGGAGAGCACGAGTTGGAAAATAAATAGAAAGGGAAGAAAATAACTTCATTTCATTTTGGGGAAAAGAACACTGAGGAGGGGATGAAAAGTGAACCTCCAACAACAACTTTCCGTAGGTAACGATGAAAATAAGATAAGGGGATCAGTTCTCTATCCCTAGAGGCTGTGGGTTGAGTGTAAATCTCTTGAGAACTATAGAATATTGGGTTCCCCAGAGGTTGTGGGTTGAGATAGGATTCCTGGAACCTTGTAATAGCTTGGGTCCTTGGAAACTATGGGTTGAGACAAGAGGTCTTTGGAGCCTTGTAGCAACTTGGGTCCCTAGAGGCTGTGGGTGGAATGAAATCTTTGGTGAATTGTAACATCTTGAGTTCCCTGGAGGCGTTGGGTTGAGATAGCTACTCTAGAGCCCTATAACAAATTGGGAGGAGACCATCATGAAGTTGAGACAGGGACAGGCTTGAACATAGTTCTTGGTTATTGCCCGGATTGGTACAGTGGTTTCTGGACTTCCTTGGAGGGGGTGAAACATTGTATGTTCATGAGGGGGTGAGGTTGGGCACCTCTGGATTCCCCATGCAGGTAAGAAGGAGGAAAAACAACTATGGGATTGAGTAAGGAGGTCCTATGGAGTACCTTCCTTAACTAGAAACTTGTATGTGGTCCCAGAAGCAATCATTTCCCCCTCATATTATGGAATCTAGCTCGAGGGTGGAACCTGCAGGTATTAGTGGTTGCAATTATCTATTATTGGGTGGAGAGTCATAGTCCCAGACTTAGTTGCACTGCAGACTAAAGATAAGTGTTTGTGAATACTACTTGTGCTTAATGGCTTATGTTGCATTGTCGTCTGTAATAATTATGGAAAATAGGGGCTATAACTTTGTTGTTCTGTGTATACTTGTGGTGCAATCATTAAGGGATATTTGCTTAGCTTGTATGATAAATATATTTGTGTATATGTAGGTGTAAATGTGTGATTTTGCTTGCACTTAGAACTAAATGTGTTTAATATCTTATGACCATAAAGTTTCAGATGTTTACTACGTGAAAGGAACCCCATAACACTAATGCCTAAGTTGTAGAGCTGAGGCAGACTCTTACTCTGAATAAGATGCTTAACTGTGTTAGAAATAATACCGTGATGAAATTTAATGAATTCAATGATCTATTTGAGGCCAAAAGAGTGAACAGTTAATAGAAGTGGGTTTAGAGACCCTTTTCATCAATGGAAAAATTATAAGGAAGATCCTCTAGTGGCCAGAGTCGGTCATTGTATACATTGAAGTTGTTGTGTCAACATGTAAGCAATATGTGAAAGATTAAGGGAGTGTTCCTAGGGCTGTTCGTGCCCAATGACCTCCTTCAATGGCCTTTAACCTTAAATGTGTAGTAGCCTCCATTCCCACTACAAGGATTTTGGTAATGAGGACTACAAGGCCCTGTTAATAGCCAAATGCCCTGACAACCCAGGGATGGTGCTAAGAAATTGCTTGTAGAGTTCATGAAGATTTTGGAATTGTTGGCGTGTAGCAAGAGAGGTTGGAGCCTTCCAGAATTTTGCGCCAGGCTTCTGGTACACATTTGACGGAGGAATGCCTTATTCCTCCATGCGAGGAATTCTTGACAAGAAGGCAGGGAAGGCCCACGATATAAGAATCCCTAAATGTAGCTATCGCCAAAACTTAGAATAGGTAACACCATGGAACACTTTAATTTGAATCCGATGGAGTGGTGAGATATTGAAGAAGATATTGAGGCTGACTTAACGTTTGAGACCGAGCCGTGGTTAAGAAGACCAACTTGAGGAAACGTGTGCAGTGGTAGATTCAACATCCAGGGAGAGAAAAAAGATCACTGCCAAAGGCATTGTATGAGGCAGACCCAAAGTCTCTTGACCAAGCCCTTGTAGAATGGAAGAAAAAAGCATTTGTTGCAGCATAAAGGAGTGAAACCATGACCTTATAAGAAGGATTGGATAGATTTATCCCTTTGCAGATAAGAACCTCAAGCAGGAAAACTTTCAATTGGAGTGGCCAAATTTCCCTCTTAGGTGATTGTTTGGAGAAATCGACATGGATCTTCTATTGGGCCCACACAGCCGTATGTACTGTCCAAAGGACCATTCAAGTCCCAGAGGTTGGAGGTCAGGACTGAGACCTTAGTGGTAACAAAAGTAGAGCGATGTTGACCCCTTTTAGTCAGAGTTTGAGACCGACGCCTCAGTGGTAACAAAAGTATAGTGATGTCGACCCTGACTAGTCAGAGATCAGGTTGTGTGCTAACAAGAAGGGAGCGTGGTTGATACACTGATCCGACTAGGTTGGAGGTCGAGGGTCGGGAGGAAGGAATGCCCCAAATTATTAAGATGGGCTGACCCCAACTCATTCGGAGGTCAGGAGGTCGGGAAGTCGGGAATTGAGCAAGGAGACATATATGTCCCAACCATCTTGTTATAGGCAATTTTGTCACATCTGGCCAATATGCCTTCAACTAGATCAATAAACATCCTTTGACCTCCTTTTCACCATCCTTGTAAAAATCCCTAAGCATGACTCATTCTAAACCCCGAGTTTATGCCTGAAAGAACCTTGTTTAAATCATTTTAAGGAACAACGCTCCCTGAACTCTTACTAGATATTGTTTACTATCAGGATTCCCTATGCTGCACCTACATTTATCACTAGCAAGTTGATGAGTGTTGGGGATGCGTTGATTCTAGAAATTTAGGAAAAAGAGAGAGAATCCTAAAGCCTCTTCTTCCAGAAGCTTCCAGGATCTATTGTAACCATTTACCTCAGCTAAAAGTCTCGAATCCTATCCTATCCTACCTTGGATTTTTCATCCCTTATCCCTTGAGCTCATCCTCCCATCAAGAGTGGATCTCAAGCCTTGATTGATAAAAGGATAATAATTCATGAACTACCTCCTTTGCCTATATATTTACTTCCATCCATCGGCAAGGGGTTGGCTTTTGGAGAGAGATTCTACCGTTATGTTATTGTTGTGAGATATACCTTTCCATGCATTAGGGTGATTAGAGGTGCACTTTATGATAAGGAAAGGACAATTAAACTTGGAGGAGCTCTTTTACAAGATCAAAACCTATTTTTGGTTGTAATTCACTCCATTTCTTTTAATGCAAAGAGTTCTTTGTTTTCCTATATATGACATTATGGTTTCATATATTTCAATACCATGTTGATCTATTTAGTAAAGTGATTAGATGATGCTACATAGATTCCATGGATCATTGGCTTGTGTTATCTGACCGTGCTGGTTCTAATAAAGCGATCAAAGCTAGGATTGGAACATTCATGCCAAGGAAGGAACAAAGCATACGACAACTTCTAGGTAGGCTTCATCTTGTTATCTATTTACTTTAAGGAAAACATTAGTCCCTTTGTCTTTTTGTTGTTCTAGGTAAGTCCACCAGGCCTAGGGAAGATAATTCTATCCGCAATTGTAGATTTCGCATAACACATCTCACTCACCTCTTGGTTGGGCGAACCGTGGTGAACCATCATGTGGCAACAAGAGATAGGCGACTGTCGTTCTCTTTTTTAAAGAAAGAAAAGAAAGGAAGATATTTCTTTCCACAATTGTAGATTTCACATAACACATCTCACTCACCTGTTGGTTGGGCGAACTCGTGGCGAACCGTCATGTGGCAACAAGACATAGGCGACTGTCATTCTCATAATCCTGTTTCCATGACCAGACACTAGGGACTGGATTCGCTAGTGACGACTACCTTACTCTAGGTGGGAAAAGGGGTATGTTACATCCCAGTCCTTAGAGCCATCCAATCCAAGGAAAAAACACTACAAAAATTTCATTTTTGTTGCACGACTTGTCATGATTCTCTTGCCAATTGAAATTTCTAAGTGTAAGAGAGAAAAAATGAGTGTACGAGAGAGTAAAAAAGAGAGAAAAATTAAAATCTTATGAACCAAGAAGAAGAACCCCTCGAGTACGCATCCTTATTTTTATAATAAAACCTTTACCCTTCATCTTCCCAAACTTTTAGATTTTTGGGAAGACTAACCATCACATCAAAGTGATATATTCACCAAGGTATTTTTCTACATAATTAAAGTTTTCCCCCTCCGTGAGGCATCATCATCTATTGGTTGTTCCCTTTCTTCAACTCTACCATTTTTATTAATAAAAATAAACATTAAATCATATAATAGAGTTTGACATCATAACATCAATGTTGGCACCTCAATATTATATGTTCTTAATTACAATGCACAAATTTGGGTAATGAAAAGGGCGTCATACATAATGGATTTGAAAATAGAAATCCTCCTAGGCAAGGTCAAGAACCTGTGAATATACCACCTAACTAGTTTCGAAAATGTTCAACCCTACAATTTTGTAGAGAGATAAAAGGAATGGGGATCAACCTATCCAAACTCCTTTGGTTATGATAAACAAATTGAGGAGGATCCTGAGCAATTGGAAAAATAAATAAATTGTCTTGAAGGTTAGGCTTCCCAAAATTGTGATACACATGAATATTTTTATTAGCATGAGCATTGAACATTCCAAGGTCTAAATCCTTCTCTTCTCTCTTAATATAAGGTAATTTTTTATTTTCTTCAGGATGAGCTTCGTAAGAATATGGTTTCAGGCCCAGAGAAACCCCACCCAAACAGATTAATCAAAATAATAAGGTTACTATTGATCAATCTAAAGGGAAGGACCAAGAACCTTCCACTTCACAAAATCCTTAGTAATAGCCTACAAACAATTAAGAACATCCTAAGGCATATAAGATATCCACTCTATTTACTCTAGAGAAGGAGCTTGAACAAGGTCAAAATTCCTATTCCATTAATTGAGTTGGTAAAAAATCCTTCTTACTAGAAGCAAGTGGCTAAAGTGTTTCAATGTTTGTATATTTCAACTCATCAAAATACTTTGAGTATACAAGATGAAAAACTTTCTATGTTGTATGGTCCTTATGTTGAAGAAAGAAATGAAGCAGTTGCTCCTTTCTTTGTTACCGTAAAGATTCATTATTTTCTCCTTCATAATTGTATGTTGGAGTGAGGGGACATCTCATAACTTGATGCCTAGGACTATCATGGAAAAGTTGTAGTTACAAATTACAAGATTGTATCATGACCTATATTTCCTTCATTCAAGAAAGGTTAAGTGCATTCGTTTAATCAAATATTCGATTGTGTCTTTAGCACAAATTCCTGCTAAAAAATAGGGTCATGGATGTAGTGGTAGTAAACATTCTAGCCAAGTTGAGGAAGATTCTTTCTAGGTCATTGTGTGTTATATTAGGTGGTAGCCTTCAACTATATATTACTATACAACAATTCTAGTGTTTGGAGGAGAAAGTATGAGGTTATATAGAGAATAAAATTATGCTTTTAACATTGGTGATGTGAAGCATCCTAACAACTTCCATTTACATTCTTTTGACCGAGATTTAGGTTGTTATATATTATCTGTACATACCAAATTTTATTATTCGGTTGTTGTAAATAGATTTGTCGATACTACAATTTCCTTAGTAGATAATGCGTTGAAATCATATTTTGATGGGGCTTCTTCAAAACAAGGGCCAAGAGCTTGATTTTTATTAGATTCACCTTCAAAAGAAGCTATCACTTTGTTCTATAATCTATAGTTTGAAGTTACCAACAATGTAGCAGAGTATGATGCCTTCATATTGGCTTGAAGTTTCCAATAAGCTTAAGATTTCCATTCTTGCAGTATTTGGTGATTCATAATTGGTAATCATGCAAGTGAGGAACGTGTCAAAACAAGCATCCAAGGCTCAAATCTTATAGAAAATGAGTATGGGATATTGTAGAAATTATTTTCCAAGCCTTTAATATAAATACTATTCCAAGAGAGGAAAATCAACGAGTAGATTCTTTGGCTATGTTAGCCAATACCTTCAAACCACTAGTTATTCCTCAGTTACAGTCTCAAGTCGAGGTCAAACACCGACCATCCATGCCTAATAATGTAAAATATTGGTAATTTTTTTAGGGATGATCAACAAGTTCACAAGTTTATAGAGGTCATCGATTATTTTTCTACTAATTGTGTTGATTACGATTCCAATCATGAGAGGAAGTCCAAGCATCATATTCACAATCATAATCGCGAGATACTATTGTTGATCATAAAAATGGACAATTAAAAAACAATTTTATTGCTAGAGGATTGATGCCACTGGTAAGAATTTTTTTATCATAATTATATTCCCATAAAATCATCTACAAAGCAACAAACATAAGAGGTATAATATTATAATCGTGGAACAACAAAAGATCCTAAGCTTATAAAAATTGCAAAGTTATTGCCATAAGAGGTGAAGGAAAGGTATATAGATTTATTTAAGTAATATATAGATGAATTTGCTTAGAGGTATGAATATCTAAAAACCTATGATACATCTATTATTCAACACAAGATTCTATTGAAGCCTGGTTCTAAGCTTTCAAATAGAAACATAGGCAAATCAATCCTATTCTACTGCCAGCAATATAAAAGGAAGTGAGGAAATTGTTGGATACACAAATTATAGTCCCACTCAGATATTATGAGTGGGTAGATAATTTGGTTCATGCTAGAAATAAGTGCGGTGAGATAAAGTTGTATGTTGACATTAGAATTATAAATAGAGCATCATTCAAGGATAATTATCCACTTCTGAAGCCAGATTACCTTCTAGAAAAATTCAATGGTGTAGCTAAGGTTTCCATGATTGATGGTATTTTAGGTTACAATCAAATAGTTTTTCAAAAGGAAGATCAAAATAAGACAATGTTCATTATGCCCCACGACACCTTTATGTATGCAAAGATGTCTTTCGGTCCAATGATTGCATGTGCAACTTTTTAGAGAGCTATGAATCTTGCCTTTGTTGGTGAGAAAAACAAATTCATTGTGATATATGTAGATGATATTACTTTTTTTTTTCAAAATTATATTCTAAACAATTGAAACATCTTCAACAAACATTCAAAAAGTGCAAAAATATTGAAATTTCTCTTATTCCCAAGAAATCCATATTTACCATGAAAGAAGGAAAGATTTTAATTCATATTGTTTATGAAGAAGGAGGCAAAATATATCTTGAAAGGGTGTAAACAATCAAGGTTATTAGTCTACCTATAAACAAAAAAGGAGATATAGTTATTTCCAGGCAAAAATAATTTCCCTAGGAGAATTATCCCAAACTATGCAAAGATAGTCAAGGACAAGGCTAATATGCTCAAGAAGGATCATTAAGACAAGTGGACACTGTAAGCAATGACAATTTTCTCTAGATTGAAAAGGCATTCGCAGATGCTTCAGTTTTGTCCAATTCAGACTATAGTAAGGCCTTTAGTATATCTTGTTCTTCTTTTGATTTAACCATTGCAACAATCTTATTACAGAAAAATGAAGACAATTTTGAACAACCTATAACTTTTTTTTGTAAGACTACGAGGGATGTAAATTTCAAATATGATATGATGGAGAAGCAAGCTTATGCACTTGTTCAAGCTCTTAATTCTGTATAGATTTATGTTTTACACTCCAAAATAATTGCATATGTTCCAAATAATATAGTAATAATCATTTTGACTCACTCGGATAGTGACAGTAAGAGAGGGAAGTGGGTTGTTAAGATTCAAGAGTTTGATTTAAAAACAAGCCAACCAAGTTGATCAAGGGACATGGGTTGGCCATGTTATTAGTCTAATTGCACGAGATTGGGCTTCAATTCAATTATTCAACTTACAAAATCCCCCTCATAGCAGAATACACAAGAACCTTCTCTGAAGGTACAGGAAAGTTTTTCCACTTCAATTTGGTGCAAATACATTGTCTTTTATTCACAATTTTTTAATGTCCACAATAACTTAGCAAAAGTAAGGGAATATATCTCAAGCTTTAGGAAATTAAATTTTGCATCTTTAGTGAAAATTTTTATTAAATATCCTCGATTGGGGTGATGAACAATGAGGTATGTGAGACGTGTGTGCGATGAGAGGGTACACTCGGCGGAAGGGAAGGAGGACAAGCTCCCTGTCCTCCCATTACGTATGGTGTATGGTTGGTTTAATGGCGTTGCATGAGAAGTCTCAGTCTCATTCATTCTCCTCGGTTTGAGTGTTGGAGAGCTAAGCCAGTTTATTGCACTCGTCAGGGTTCATGCATGTTTGATTGATATCATAGTATGGTGGTTGGATGCTTATGGTCAAAGCTCTGTTTGTCAGTTTGGATTCTTAGGCCCTACGTTAATATGGGAGAGGTGGAAGTATTGCCACGGTCGCCTCCTCCATCGTGAATGACTCACAAAAGTGTTAAGTTCATATCCCACAGTCTCGTGCCTCTCTTTTATGAGCAGATTAAGTAAATTTTACGTGGTAATTAGGTCAATTCATGTGCCTACTTTGAGTAGCTTGCTAAATTTCTTCCTGATTGTGTCTGGGAAGGTGTCTAAGTTTATTTTCTGTCATGTTTATTTTGAGTCTTCCCCTTTCTGTGGTCTCTCCATGGATTCCTGGGCCTCACCATTGGGTGAGTAGCAATTGGATTTGGTGGTGGAAGGGAAGTCTAGAGAAAATTGCTGTGCCTGGTGATTGGCTCACGTTCGTTTCTGGTGGGCTCACACTCTAGTGTCATGTTCTTCTGTTTGCGGCTCTATTCCCTAATGCTCCCCTTGTAAAATGAGAAGCAAAGGTCTTAGTTTGGTTATATGTGGGTTTTCATGTAACTCTCTGGTTTGGTGATAGGTGGTTGTTAGCCATATGGAGTAGACATCTGGTGGATAAGTTGGGGTTTTATTGGGCCCTGTTGCAATTGTCGGTTGGTTGGGTGGTTCTGCTTCTCGTTGTTGAGGTGCTTCTCTGGCCTGTATAATGAGACTTGTGCCACGTCACTCCTGTTCCTAGCCCAAGCAGAGGGTAGGTTCATCCAGCGAGGAAGGATGTAGCATAGTGGCCAAGGTGGTGATGGAAGGTCATATTATTGAGTGTTTGAAGTGGGGTGGATGAGCTGCTAGGGTGTGGCCTGCGCAATGCCAGGAGACCGTGGTGGTAGAGGTGGCGCGAGAGCAGGGCGGGGTGGTCGTGCAACTAGTGGTGGCAAGAAAGGCAAAGTGGTATGTAAAGTTGGAGTAGGTGTGCAGGGTCGAAACTATCGATCGGGGCGTGGAGGAGCTACGAGCAGGTAGAATCGCTCTAATGTCGGTCTCGATTTGCTTCAGTTTGTTTTGGATCGCCTGGAAGTTTATGATCGGGCCAAAAAGAAGAACACGAGGTTGTCATTTCTACTCTCAATCAATTGCATTAATTTCAATGCCATGTCTAAGAAATGATTATGGTGGTGTGGTGGGATCAAAATATACTATCTGAAAAGGTGGAGAAGATGGAAACATGGTTTCCCATTTCAAGCAACATGTATGGTGTGCCTATTATCCCCCTCCAATGACTAGACCAGACAATCCTGCCTCCATCACTTCAGACGATTGAGCATGGTCATATGTGTTCTTCTAGTTCTACTGGTCTTTTGGTACTTTTGACCTCTTAAGCTTTGGACTGTTCCTTTAGTTTTGTTTTTGTTTTTGTTTCTTTGTCACAGGGTGCTAACATTAGTCAAAGGGATGAGACTACTTGCATTTTTCTATCTATATACTTTTCTTTTGATGAATGAATAAAACCTTGATTTACAAAAAAAAAATTGTATTAGAAAGATCACATAGGCATGTTTTTATTATTCTTGACTGAAGGTGAAACTGATCAGGTCATTGATGATTTCCGTAAAGGACCACGTGGAGGGAATTATGTCTACATGGCCATATTGCATCAAATTATAAGAGTAGAATTTTATTGGCCTAAACTATTTTATGAGTTATGTACCAAAGTTAGAGGTTGTATACAATGCTAAATATTTGCAGGGAAGTAAAACTTACCATAACTACCATTAATTCTAATCTTGGTGGATGAACCTTTTTGTTCACAGAGGCCTTATTTCATTGGAGAGATTCAATGACCATTAAGCAGTTAGCATAAATGGATCTTAATAGCTACAAACTACTTCATTAAGTGTGTAGAATAAATTCCAACTAAGGCTACAACTAATACAGCTGTGATCAAGTTCTTAGAGGAGAATATCATGTCCATATTTGGATTTCTAAAGGAAATCGTCATAGATAATGCCCAAGCTTTTACATCAATAAAAATGATTGAATTCTATAAAAAAATAGAGTATTAGCCTTAATAATTCTATTGCTTATTATCCACAGGGCAATGCCTTAGTTGCATCTTCTAATAAAAGTGTTGTTAGAATGATTAAAAGGTGTTAGCATATCACAAAAATAATTGGGATGCTCACTTAAAATTTCCACTTTGGGCCAATATGGTTTCTAAAAAAATATCAACAGGGAAATCACCCTTCCAACTAGAATATGGGACTAAAGTTGTTTTTCCCACTTAGCTAGTATTTCCTAATATGAAAATTTTGCAGAATTCTTGTGAAGAGCCCAATCATTTTAGAAGGTCTACACACCAATTTATAGAGCTTGAACGAGAAATAGAATAAGTGCAGGTTAAGTTGCATTAATACGAGGACGAGACAAAGTTTTTTTTTTTGACAAGAAGTCCAAAGAAAGATAATCCAACCCAGGAGAACTGGTGCTAAGGTGGGATGAAAGAAGACAAGAAAAATGAAAACTTGGAAAATTGATAATGTGTGGTTGGGAACTTTCAAAATTGCTAAGACCAATGGAAATAATACATTCATATTGCAGAATCTAGATGGTGAAGTCTTATCATTGCCTATTAATGGGTAGTATTTAAAGCACTTCATACAATTCTAAAGAGCCTAAGGGTTCTTATTTCATTTTTCCTTGTGAATACTAGTGCGATTTTATTTTATAATGCATGGCTTGATGGTTTTCCAGCAACATTTGACTCCATAGCTTGAGGTGAAGGCACATGTTGCGATTCTCAACATTCCACAAGGAGATGCAATTTCAAAATGGAGTTGATGTTGTAATAATAATGGTTTTTGAGTGCATTATAATATTTTTAGCTTGTTTATTTATTTGTTTTTTTTTTTTTTTAATCAAGGGCATGTTTTCCATCATGTCATTCATGGTTAATCTTCGCACAACTTTGGGAACACGTCGTCAAGGTTATTTTGATAGGCAACATAAAATTTATAGTGCCCCCTGAATGTTCGACATTTGACACAAGAGAGGTGGGGGGGCTCCGAAGTTGTGCCTAAGTGGTTTACCATTAGAACACACATAAACTAAATAATCATATCCCCCCTTCCCCCGATATCATGTGGTGACATGATTTGTGGGACTTTGGTGCATGTGTAGTGTTGGATAACTAATATAATAAGTGCTGCAAGTTCCATCCAGGTGGCGAAAAAATAATGGTTCATGTGTCAATATTATGGGAATAATTTCAGCATAATAAATGAGTGGGAGTTCACGATATTTTATTTATTATTTATTTTATGTATAATCAAATTATGTCGTCTGTCTCAACGATTGGGATAATTTTTAAAATGAAAAAGGGTTTCTTTGTCTCATTATCCTTGATGTGTCATGCAACTTGTCTTTCGAAAACGATTCGATAGTTTACAGAACCCACATGGATGACTGTAGTCGATTATCAGGTAAACCTTAAAGTCTTGCCTTATTCCCTTTTCAAATAAAATGAAGGCTAAAATGATAAGCCCCGAAATTTAGACTCCTCCCATCCCATTAATTTTGATTTCGAACTTTATGAACTTAGGGAGTGGTATTTTTAGTGTTTTAAAGATCAACAAGATATTGCCTTGATCAGGGAGTCTTATTTGGCACAATTTATCATTTCCCAGAAATACACGTGCAAAATTTATTTATTGGTGTATTGAACATTACCTTCCGAGTAAGCAAGCCATCTTCTTTTATACCCTACAACTATTCAAAAAACGCTTAATACAGAAATGCTACATCAAACCTACACTATGAAAAAATAATTTTTGTGTCAGCCTTATAACAATTTAACCTCAGAAGAAGAATATTTTATCCGAGAGTCTTTCTTGCCTATGAATTCTGAATTACGAGAGAATGCCCCTCCTTATCCCTCAAGCATATTCCCTTAAATGTTAAGTGATATTACATCAATGGTTTGTTGTTTATCAAGATATGATCATGATCAAAATGTATCAATTTTTGTTAGTTGCGTATGGTTTATTGTTTGATGATATTCCTCCTAAAATGTTTCTAGAGATTAAAAAGATTCTATAGCTCAATCCCTAAACTAGAGTAGGTGACTAGTCTTTGTTTAAGGATTTTACAAAAATCAAAATCTATGGTTGTGAACTACCTCCTTATAGGCTTCCAATTTTCTTACCTATGAGGATATTTGCATTAGAATATATTAGACAGAGCCTCAAATTAGATCATATTCATTTTGCGTAAAACAAACATCCAACTATGTTCAAACTGAATAAAGAGGTTGGACCTTTCTTCATCAATACAATAGCAACATTGTAGGATGTTGAGGAGATGCCGAAACATATGAACTTTACCCAAGGAGAAGTCTGGAAATATGATCCTCACAAAATCATATCATAAAAGAGGGTGAAATAGGGATCAAATCCTTATAAACATCACGTGCCCCAACCATAGATAGAGTAGTTTGCAAACATAGACGTTTGGGAGAAATACCCACTCCAGACTACTTGGACTAGCAAAGAAGTAGGCCAAGCTTAGCCACCAATTATTCTAAGCACACCACAACCAACATAAAAAGAGATCAAGAGAGGATTTGAGGAAGCACAATAATCTTGCTTGGTTTTAGGAATAGAGGATGAGGATCAAAGGTTGCAAAAAAGCCAAGAGGTGAATAAGAGGAGATCTAAGTTTCATCTCAAAACATAGAGGAATATACATCAAGTAAGCTTGCATTCCAATAGGAACTCTCACCTACAACTTCAATGGTTCAAGGGACATCATCTTATGGCCTGTAATCTTCAATAGACATGCAAGACAATATTTATTCTTACTTTATGGAATTTACGAAGAAGAATATGAAGATGAAACATGATTCCTATACATGGAAGCAAGGTTTAGGTTCTTCACAAACAAGGTTACTAACCGCCCTAGATTATAAGAAGGGACAACTAAACATGGAAATTTTTGAATGTAAAACTCAAATTATCAAAACTATAGAAGATTATAGGGGAGACAAGTTCACTATTGATTTGAAAAAATACATCTAGTGGACCATATAGACTTACCTAGAGAAAATTGAAGAAATTATTGTCAAAAGCAAGAAAAACACTATTGCAAATGCTTCCAAGTTGGAAATAATGCTCACAAAATTTACCAATTAGTTGAATCGGGAGAAAATGCAATAAGAACCAAACAAATGAAGATTGATGACATAGAACAATGTATAATTAGATTGGGGATAACCCCTAATGACTCTTTTGCTATATAGGCCTCAATCAAATCTAGGGACACTCGTATTCAAGTGCTCAACGAAAAGCTTAAAATGGAAACAATTGAGCATGTTCATAAACTTGAATTAAAGGTTGCTCAAAAGGAAAAAGAACAGTGATTCTCCCTAATAATTGAACATAATAAGCAACTTGAAAACTATGCACAACAAATTGACGAAGGACAAGTCTAAACATGTTTGTGCACCAACTTCATTAGCGCCATGAAAAACATAGGTTGATCCTTCCAAGAAACTTGTTGAAAAATGTCAACTTTGAGTATTGAAATTTCAAATCTCAAGAAAATACTCACAGTGAAGAATTTCGAAATAATTAATCTCATTGAGGAAGTAACTAAAAAATATGGAACTATTCATATTGTTTGGGACTTGGAAGCAACACTACATAAGGAAATGGGTTGGTTGAAGAATCAACTAGTAGAAACACAATCTTAGGTTGAGCTTAGAAAAATTCTTTAGGGAGAAATAGTGACTAGTGTTTCAGAGATGCGGGGATCCATAATAATCATTAGAGATGAATAAGAAATGGGATATAATATTGGGAAGTCAATTGATAGAATACATGTAAAGTTAGGAGATAAATCCTAGATTGCCCATAAAATAGTAATGTTCATCAACAACAAGAATTGAGAACAACTTAGAACTTTGGGTGTGGAAGACAAAACATATGTTATCATGGAGGTCAATAGAGTTTCAATTGAGATAATTTGTATAATAGGCACAATATAAAAGTAAGCTTATTAAAAAAGAGGTTGATTTATTTAATTCATATTTAACATTTTAAAGGAAATGGGTATTCCCTCCTGTTGGGATTGTAGAGTGGTCGATTAATGCTTATGGATGGATACAAAGAATATTTATTAAGAACTAAGGAAAATTTCAGCGAATTTTAGAACATTAGTGGAATGTTGAAGGGGTTGACTATAGTAGATAAGTTGATGGACAATTTTTACGTTCAATATCAAGTGAAAATGAGGTTGACTATAGTAGATAAGTTGATGGACAATTTTTAGGTTCACTATCAAGTGAAAATGCTATTTTCAGTTATTACAACGTATCAAAAATACACACATTTGGATATTTCCTACATGAAAATGATGTCATATAGCTATCTAGTAGGGTGAGATTGGGAGTGGTTTAAATTTTGCTCCTAAATATTTTGTATTCCATCAACATAATTTAGCTGGAAATAAGTGGGCATAACTATTGGACATTTGTAAATTGTTTCTATTTTTATTAGTTTGTTTCTAGAAAGTTGATTTTGCAGCAAAATCTATCATCATATTTCAAAGAAAGGGTTTGGATTATGAGACACTAGTGTATTGTTGTATCAGAGGACAATATTACTATAATTTTTAATCAACATATTCTTCTTTTAGCTATTGGCAGCGTGTAATATTATGTATTAGCTTACTTTGTAACTTTTACATATTGTTTTTTCATCTTGATAACTACTTCAACTTATATGAGACATCTCTAAGAGGCTAAATTGAGAATCAATTTCCCTAGCTTCTAGCAATATTAAGTTACACACATGCATTTATGATAGAATCAATTTACTTCTATCATACTCAATGAATGGTTATATTACTGTCGATATCTCATATAATCACTATAAGGACAATACCTTATAGCGGAGGTTATAATAGAGGTTTTTAGTGTTATAAAATTGGCAAAAATGTTGAAAAAAACATCTACTAAAACATTTGTTTGGGATAGTAGATGTTTTAGCGAAGATTTTAATGGAACTTCACCACAACTGAAAAAATCTAGGCGCCCGGAAGCTCTGATGGATGTTTCGTTTTGTTTTTTGTTTTTTGTTTTTTTTGTTTTGTTTTTTGTTTTTTTTTTTTTTTTTTTTTTGTTTTTGTTTTTGTTTTTGTTTTTGTTTTTGTTTTTGTTTTTTGTTTTTTGTTTTGTTTTTGTTTTTGTTTTTTGTTTTGTTTTTGTTGTTTTTTTTTGTTTTGGTTTTGTTTTTGTTTTGTTTTGTTTTTTTTTTTTTTTGTTTTTGTTTTTTTTTGTTTTTTTTGTTTTTTTGTTTTGTTTTTTTTTTTTTTTTTTTTTTTTTTTTTTTTTTTTTTGCGTTTGTTGTTTTGTTGTTGTTTTTTTTTTTTTTTTTGGTGCGCTTAATGGAACAAGTAGCACCAGTGCGCTACATACATAAAAGCACTGAGCAACATAAATAACTAAAAAAATCGAGGCGTTGAAGGCAAAGAATACTGGTGCATAATATATACCGCACTAGTGCTAAGAAATTAAAAAATCCCCACTGCGTTCCTTTAAGGAATTCCATCGAGGCACGAAAAAAGTATTGTTGTACTGGTGTTTTTCTTTTAAGCTGCAGTTCCAATGCGTATCGTTAGTGCAAAGGCCTCGGTGTGTTAGTTATACAAAAGGATCGGTGCAATTAGTTTTAATAAAGCACCAGGCTAGAAATAATATTTTGTAGGACTTGGGAGTTAGTTATATGAAAGCATTGGTGTGTTAAGAAATACAATATACTCGGTCGTTAGTCTCAAACATGGCTAGAGCTTGAAATGATAAACGCACCAATGCTCTCATTTTCTTAAAAGGCATTGGGCATGCAAAAAGATGTCGTCATGGTGCTTTTATATAACGCAATGCACGAATGCTTTTTTATGTTATAGACGCACCAATTTTTTGAATGAAATTTTCTCTTTTTTGGAAACAACGACTTATGACAGTGCAATTATTGTAATTTTTAAAATCCGTTAAACATCGAAAAATTGACATATATCTTATAACAATATTTATATAAATTAAAATTTGCCTAATGCATTTAAATATGATGTTTGGATTACTTGTTTTATATTATTAGATTTCACATCTCTTCATTACATTATTAATCATGCATATATTTAATTAGTGGTGTAACGTTTCACAATGACATTGGATAACACAATAAAATAAATTAAAATGTATTTTATTATATATCAATAAGAGGCTCTTTGTCATACAAAATGGGATTGTTATTGGTAATCCGTTGTCTTTCAATTGGGACACTATGTCCATTACATTAAACAAAATGTCTGATTTTCACAGACAATTATTTCAAAAAATACAACAACTTGCATTGATATCCAAATAGATCATCGTTCTTCGCTAGCACTGTTGTCAGTGCTCGAGCTAATTCCATGACTTGGATTATCTTGATGAATGTTTTGTTGATTGCATCCATTGTTTTCCTCTTCTTTCTCATGTTCCATCTGCAAACATAAAAATAAAGTGTAATGAGTGTATCTACATTGGTGAGAATAATGAAAATTAAAATAAATAATATACATCAATGTAAAGCAAATAACAATGTACCATAACAAGAAGTGACTCATAAACCGGATGCGGGTGCCTGTCTTGCGATGAATTGTATCATAAGCTTGCCACGCGGGAGAGCGATGGGCAGCTGTCTCACTATCGGAAGAGGCAATCATAATGAATGCCATTAAATGCTGGCCACCGGAAGGGATGAGCATTCAATGCTCTTCATTACTGCAGCGAATTCAGGATAGCAGCTCAACGCATTTCAGGATGGCGAAGGAGGACGAGCAGTCATTTGACTGGGATCCATTTCAGGCGCCTGGTGAGGGAAGGTTTGAGTTTATGTCCATTTGCCGGCAATTATCCCCGCTCCCAGCTTACCTGCTTCTGAGCGTAATTGTTGGCAAGGGGAATCACTCGAGGGGGCACTATAGAGGTGGCGACACCGAGCATCCTGCCTGGTGTGTAGTTCAGAAATTCACAGGGTTGTTCTCTCCCTTGATTCATTGGTTTATCAGCATGGCTCCCAGATACAGGGCCACACCACGTCGGGGGCGCCATCAGGGCCAAAGAAGCGGAGCTGGTAGGCGGGGAAATCGCAGTCCAAGGAGAATTTCTCCCCTGAATTATGCTTCCCCCTCCTCTAACAGAACAGAGGACTCAGGGCAGTCAATTTTCAACTCGGTTCAGTCGGCTAGGTTCCATTACAGCCGCAGAACCAATAGGCTTGTAATTTCGGCTTTGATAACGATAATTTTCGAGGAAGAAGATGGGGCAGAGGGCACTTCGGAGGAGCACTTACCTGGGAGCTCTAACATTTCTTCGCCAAGTGGGCGAGGGGAGGATAGCTCATATGCCCCTTCATCCCCAAGCAATTTGGTTGCGGAAAGCTCGCCGGCACCCACAGAGGAGCAAGTGGAAGCCAGGAAGGAAATTGGCTGCATGTTGGACTTGAATGAGCCAGTAATGGCCCAAGATCAGCCAAGGAGTCTTCAGGATCAGGCAGGCGCTACCACCTCAGCTCCTCCGACGCACGACGAGCCGAAGCTGCCAGACTTCCATTATGCCAATACCCTATACCCAATTCTACCACCCGGCATGAAGTTGGAGGACGTTCCAGAGGGAATGGAGATCTCTTGGGAGCCTCTGGACGAGTTTAAAGTCTATAGGCCGGACAAAGACAAATAAGCGATCCTCACCTGCTTGTTTTTTGAAGGTATGCGTGTAACCTGCTGGAAAATCTCTACTATTTTGAAGGTCGAGTTTTTTGAAATTGTCTGGTCATGGTCGTGGTTTTGTTCGTTGGAACACGTTCAGTTGGGTGGGGAAATCTGTTCGTTAGTCTATGTATGTTTTGTTGCTGCACGTCTGGTCTGGTTTGGTCGCGGTTTTGGTAGCGGTTGCACAGAGGTCATGGTTGCAGTTTATGGTCCCAACTCGTATGTTGAAGCCTGTTTGAATGGTCGAGGACACAGGACCTGCAAAATCGAATCTGGAAACGGAATCCTGGGTGCAGAAATCCCCCTGCAGAATATTGGGTGCATTCAAGAAATTTTATATTATGTAATGATCCATTTTGAGCATGAACTATATACTCTGTTACGCTTTCACAGTAAGAGGCACTCGCCTTAGTGGCATTGTCATTTTTGCTGACAGTTTGATAGAGAGCTGCACATTACAATGGCGCTCTCAGAGGTCTCGCCCTCTTGTAAATATTTTCTCCTTTTTTAATATAATTTAGCTTAGCCTTTGCGTAGAAAAAAAAACAAGAAGTGACTCATAAATTGTGCATTTATTTATTTTTTAATTTTATTTTTTTAACCGAGAGAAATAAAACAACATAGATACTCACAAATTCCATAATTATTTTTTGATATGCCAACATATACTCACAACCCTTATTTAACTCAATGTCAATCAATTCTTATGATGCCTCTTCTTTGTATGTTAGCATCTATTTGAAGACATTCAAGGATGGTTATTGTAAAACAACTTAAAATATACAAAAATGAAACCTTGAGTTGTTATAAGAAAATATTAACAATACTCACAAACATTGAAGTCAACCCTTTTCTTCATTGTTGTCTTGTTTTATGCGTTGAATGAGTTCCATCTTATTTTATTTTCTGCAAGAAAATACTTGAAAATTAATATTTAATGCTAAATTATTTTTTATATGTATAAAGTCAATCATGATTACAAGAATTTTGAGCACGTTGTTGTTGAGATAACTCCTCCTGTGATGCAATTATGTCCAATTTCTTTGACCATCTCCTTATACACTTTTTTGGACATTCTTACTGGCACGTTTCACATATCAATGTGTTGATCATTTGGGATTTTCATAATCTTCTTGAAAAATGTAATAAACTTTTTTATAATGATATATGAAAACTAAATATAACAAAATTGATATTAATAAATGAATGGTTTGTAGTAATATATACATATAATTCTAGAAAATCGTTTTATACAATTAAGAATATTACCTTTTGAATCATTATTTTTTGTTGTTGTATGTTTTTGCTATTGCAAGTTTGACATGTTTCATTGATCATTCCTGTGGAAATGCTTCTTGTAGTTTATATATAATTTGGTTCTTAGAGTCATTGGATTGATTTTTGCATTGTAAGTGGAAAGTACATCTATAGGTTCATTCCACTAGATCCCTCATAGTTCTATAAATTTTTTGCCCCCTTTCATTAACCTCGAGCACCACTTTAGATGAGCTAAGGACCAATTCATCGTCATTTACATGTTCTATACTTTTTCTTTTCTTAGAACGACATTGATCTTTTCCTTCGTTGTTGCTCCCTGTAGAAGATTAAACATACTTGAATTAATAGATTGTCTCAAACATGTTATCTAATATTCTTAAGTATATTATTAAAGAAAATTCAAAAATAAATAAATCATATTGAATAGTATTTTTTCATTCCCATGATTCATCATTTTGAATTTTTTCTATCAAACTTTTACGCTTTTATGCACTTAAATTAGAAATAATCTTATCGACCTTGTTCATTTTGCGGCTCTACATGACACACACCAACCAATACGTTTTATTTAAACTTACATATAGGTCAAACATATTAATCTTGTAAAAAATATAAAGAACTTGTCTTTTTTGCTTTTTTGATGTGCTGTCATTGCGTCGACCATATATTTTTGCTACGTGAGACTTTCTAAGACATTTTTTTTTATCAATATACAACCTGTAACATTCAATATAGAGGCCATTAAATATATTTTACAAATAAATTAAACAATCTTAAGCCAAAAAAGCTCTCATAACAAGTGCATTTATCTAAATAAATGCATTGGTGCATTTCTCTAAATAAATGCATTGGTGCATTTAGAACATTAAAAGCACTGGATGTTTAATTGTTCAACACCGTCACGGAAAATTAATTTTAAATTAGTACGGTCCGATTTGTAAGGATAAACACACCAAAATGATTTGACAGTGCTATTTGGGAGAGGCGTAGGAGTGCATTATATTACACCAGGAGCAATGATTAATAGACTTGACAGAATAGAGTCTTATAATATGCCGGTGTGTTGTATTACGTAGGGAGCACTGATGCATTATATTACATAGAGCGCACAGTGGAACGTATAATTGTTTAAAAAAATGGAGAGGATCGACAAAGTTTGGATCTAATTCAATATTTGATTCCGCTACTTTACATGTCAAAAACCTTATATATAGTAAGTAAACACACCCATTAAATATAAAATGCCTAAATTGAAAGACCCTAATTGTGAAGTGGTAGAGGAAGTTAAACCCTAAGGTGAAATTTTGCACGAGGAAGCAAGGGTTTAAGGTAAGTACTGGAATTTTTTTGTTTTTTGTGTGATATTTCATTAAATTTAAATATGAAATCTGGTGGTAAAATTTTTTACTGGTAGAATATATAGTAAAAATTTTATTATACAAGGTCTTTAAATTTTATTTATTTATTTTTCCTGAATTGTGAATAAATCTAACAGAAACAATAAAATATTTAACAGTAAAATTTAAGATTTTTGTTATCCATGGTTTTGAGTGAATCACCATACCTTTAAACTTCTAATCTTTTGGAGGATCCAAAATATTTTGCAGCTCCACAATGCTCTCAGTATGTCCCTATTGCAAATGATCTCTCTTTTAATTAAACGACAACATAGACTATAAAAAAAATTAATAGTAAAATAAATGACAAAATTTAAAATTTTTACTGTGCAAGTTTTGAGTGAATCACCATACCTTTCAACTTCTAATCTTTTGAATAGTTTTGTTGCTCCAAGTATTCTATTGCTGCACAATGCTGCTGGTATGTCTCTCTTGCAAATCACTCACTTGAAATTTTGGGTAAAATAATGAAATGGTGAATAATTTTTTACTATTTAAAATACTTTATGAAATTAGATTTCAAAAAATCAATTGTTGCTCCTTTTTGAATTTTAAAAAGGAAAAAAAATTGTGTGTTTTTCTTTTCAATTTATTCGCACATCGGTGTGTTTGATAGTGAAGCGCACCGGTGCATTTATATGTAAAGTGCACCTACATTGTCGAGGCGCCAAATGTTTTCAACGCACCGATATGATGATGATGATGATGATAATTATTATTATTTATTTTTTCTGAAATCCCAAAACAATGCGATTAATTTTTTTTAACATAATAGTGCGGTTTCTATTTTAAAGCATCGGTGCTCTAGTTGTTATAAAGCACCGAGTTGGTTGAATTCGTTTTTATTTATTTATTTTTTTTAAATCGGGAAACAAGTGGGGTACTAATGTTGTTGTTGTTGTTGTTTTTTTTAAATGCATCAATGTGTTTTTATAGAAGAGCACCAATATGATAACATATTTTTTTTCTCGGAATGGCGGAAACTGGTGCGGGTATTATTTAAACGGCTCGGTGCTGTTAATTTTTTAAACGCATCAATGCACTTTGTTTTGATAAGCGCACAAGTTCGGTCTAAAAGTTATCTGAAATTTTAATTTCACATAAAATGACATACTAATCTTAAATTATCCTTTAGGACGCATCCACAAGAATTACAATAATTCATAGTATACATTTTCTGCTTAAAGTCACATTATTCTCGAAAAATGGTTTGAAAACTATATTGAAATTTAGATTATTCTTACATGGCTGTCGAGTTTTTTTTGTTTTTGTAAGCTTGGTAGATCCTTCCATTTTCATTAATATATAAACTAGTTACAACCACATAAAACTGGTTAGGTGGCCTCAACTTGCCTAGTGGGAAACCAAGTATGTTGGCCACCTAACCGCATGATAAGCCATCGAGTAACAAAAATTGACAAGTCTTTCTACCCAAGCTATATAAGTTTGTCTATCATGTCCTTGCCTATACTCTTACCCTATAGACATATATGACTTCAAACTAAAAAGTAAAAGCTATCTGCATAACTACTAATAAAAAATTAAAAACCAACTAACATTCTAATTATCTTAGTTAGCAGAGGCAGATTCAACTGGACCCGGATCCTTGGTATTGGAACCAGGCAACATTGTCTATGAGTAAAGACATGAGAAGTGTTTCTCGATGCAGCCAGGTGTCCATCCTGTTTTTGGATTTGGAATTGTAGCTTCTGGAAATCCTATTTGTAATTGGGGAAGTCCTACCTTATTGTCACCATGCTCACTGAAATTTTCTCCAGGGCCTTGCCCAGGAGGCTTTTCATAATCCAATACATGTACAAGGTCTGTTTGAACAGGGTCACTTGCCCTCGAGTATTCCCAAGGTCTAGCACCATCGTGTGACAATCCTCCATCTCTATTTCTGTTGCGCTCGTCTGAAGGTTCATGTCGGCTTTCCATTCCTTAATCAAACTTTTAATATCTTCACTGGTCCCCTCTCGGTATGCATTAGCTGCTTCATTAATGAGGTTGGCGACCGATTTCCTACCTCGTCTCTCACCCAAGGAACTGGTCTCTTCCTTCTGCTCAGTCGCCCAAGGAACTGAGCTCTTCCTTCTGCTTACCTCCTGAGGCCTCCTACCTCGGTCCCTAGCCTTCACCGCCCTTGCCATCGCAACACAAACCTGATGCTTAGTATTGAAATGGGTGTTGGCAGATCCCTGTGTAGGTGAGGGTGAGAACCGAGACGCGCTTCGCACCTAGGAGAGCCTACCTCTCTACCCACCAAGAATGGGAGAAAGAAACCATAATTGAATTAAAATTAAACTTTGTCTCTCCGCAACTCGCAGACCCTGCAACCAGTCGAAGTCCTGCAACCCACCCAAGCATTCAATCTCTTGACCCCTAGGCCCATTTGCATAACAACGAGAAAAGAAATTTGTGAGCCCATCATAGCCACCTTTAGCAACATTATAAAATTTCCCAAACCCAGGATGATGCATTACCTCAACAATGACCCTGCAGACGCTTCGACACAAACCAAGGGCCCGAAGCCCAGAAAGCCAGCCAACCAAGTCATTACCATGCTAGTAATGCAAGGATGCAGGTTTCCGTTCAATCCCATAAAATACAGTAAATCAAATCCTAAATGTAAAACTGACAACAACCCAATCCCATACCCCCTAGTCTTCGAACCAAGCCAGATAACAACATTCCCCAGGGTTGAAAACCCTGTCATAGATCCCCAATAACCCCATTTGGGAGAGGAGAATTTCATAGCAAAATGACACCGAGATTATTCCACTGAGGATGAAATACTATTGTCAGACTACCGGTGCCAGACGCTTCCACTAAACCAATTTACCCCAACCAGTAGACAAATTGTCCCCATGCAGAACCCAATCCCAAAACCAAACACTCGGATGCATGGAGGAGGGAGAGAAAAAGCAGTATACAACCAGATTACCCTCGTCTGGAGCTGAAGAGTCCACCGTCTCTTTTGGAATCATTGCAATTCACTGTTCGCGGAGTCCCTCCTTCGGAATCAATGCACTACAATCGTTTGGCCGCGGAAATAACCTACAGTTCTCTCGGAACACTTGCCATCGAGCTCAAGCCTTAACATAATAAATCTCCCACCTTCCACTGCGTTGGCAGTATTATGCATATAGGGAGCCACCGCACCCATCACCTTGAGCGTGTCGGGGGCAGTGGTGGTGTACCTCAATGTACTCAGCATTAAATATGTCTTGATGGGATTGCCCTCTAGCTTGCACCCCGATCAGGGTTTGTCGAGATTAATTTTGGATATGCACATAAACTTTTATTTATGATTTTTCTCAAATGCATGGACAAAATCTCATTAATATCAAATGGCCAATTCTTCAAATTCCATCTCTTTCCATATTGTTGATTAAAGTCCTTCACGTGGTTCTCCCTTTCCATCTCTAGTAAGTTCAAATTTTATTTATATGTCAATTATCTAATTGATTATTATTATTATTCATTTTTTTCATGTCAATTTGAATAAAAATGTATCCAAATTTGCAGGAACCTAATTTAGAATTGAGTTCATATGTAGAAAATATTACTCCATATTTTCAAAAACATCGGAAGCTCTTATTAGGAGCAGCATATCGCAAGTAGTTGGTAGATGAAAATGGACAACCTCTTCATCATGCCAATTGGAACATGGCATCTTCCAGCTGCAATCTTGGATCAAATACGGTAATAATTGTTTGGTATAATGTAATTTCAACAAACCAATTGCGATGATGTGCTTACTAATATCGTTGATATTGTACTAATGACATTCAATATTTTTCTAAATTAAGATTCTAGTGATGATGAGATATCCACCTACCATCTTCCGGAGCACCCCACTACAATGTCAACTCGAGAGAAGGTTTCATTAAGAGTGAGAATTGGAGAGGACACATACAAAGTATGGTTGAATCAACCACCTATTCAATTCCCACTAAGTCCAGATTCACCAATTAGGAATGACTACAACAATACTAGTTCTTCATCACAAGTTGGCAATTGAGGCAACCAAATGGAGGTTGGTATGGATAATAACTTACGAGATACGGTGGAGGAAATGTTGTTAGATGCATTCCAGAACAATGAGTTAGGGGATGATGCTCATATCATTGATACCTTATTTAAAAGCCTGAAATTTGCTTCCACCACCCCTCTCTTTGGACTTGACGGCAAGTCAAAGTCTACTCAGTTGGGGACAATGATTTTGTTGTACAATGTGAAAGCAGATTTTGGCATGTTGAATGCATGTTTCTCAAAAATATTGAGGTAATTCACCTACACGATCGATCAAGTTCCTTATATTTTGTCACACAATCATATTTAAAAATGCTCAATTTTATGAATGTTAAATGTTGATATTGTACAATTATATTCCCCACCAACTGTAGGACATTCAAAGATAAGGTTCTTTCGAGTGATAATGCCTTATCGGGTAGCTGCAAAGACGCAAAGCAATTGTTGAAACTGTTAGGCGTTGAGTACGTATCATATCATGCATGCCTGAATGATTATATTCTAAATAGAGGAGAATATGTAGACAAAGAGGTATGTTCGAAATGTTGGCATGACATGTATCACAGTTAAAAAAAATTCAATAAATCACATGGTCCTCTTCATAATATATTGAGGCACATGCTTATAATCCAAAGGATTCAAAGACTCTTTTGTTGCAGCGATGGCATGCCTCACACAGAAGTGAGTCAGGAGTTATGCGAATCCCAATAAATTCAATAGCCATGAAGCATATAAAGAATACATGGCTTGAAAAATTCAAGGATGAAGTACTTTGTCTGTGACCTAGTATATCCATGGATGGCGTCAACCCATATTCCCTCCAAAACACCAACTATTCTATTTTTCTTGTAGTAGTGTTCAATAACATTATTTCCCCCCATGGTTGTCTGTGAAGAATGAATACCTTATGTTGGCTCTCATAGTCCTTGGTAGAAGAAAAGTGAAGAATATTGATGTCTGCTTACAACCATTGGTAGATGAATTGAAGGAATTATGGGAAGGGACACATGTGTACGGTGTATCAAGACCCATCACAATAGAGAGAAGTTTTACGTTGTATGGCATATGTGCTTACACCATACATGATTATCTAGGATTAGGAGTTTGCTCTGGTAAATTACATTCTTATTGATTTCTTTAGTAACAATATTGTTTCACATATTAATTTAATTCGTTGCAATTGTTCATATCTTCATGGTCGCTAACGTGTCGGCCTCTATACAATAATTTTGCACGTCTTGTAACAAAAGGGTATCATGGTTATAAATGTTATGGACCTTCCCTAAAGGTTAGGTGGTCCGACCACCTATGAAACCTAGTGTATGACTACTCTAGGGTATTCCTCCCAGAAGAACACCCATACAAAAGTCCTCCCAGTGTATAATGTACTATTCCTCCTAGTGTATAATGTATTATGATTGCTCTAGGGTATCGATCCTAGAAGTACACTTTGACAAAATAATTTCTTCCAATGTCTAATGTATTATTTATTGTGCAGTGTCATCATTCTCTGCTTGTGCGTGGTTGTGTGAACCATGACTTCCCCCAAGACCTACGACCTGCCATATTTAAGTTATCTGCATTTGTACGTTGGATCACATCAAAGGAGATTCATATGGCTATAATCCCACGGTGGCGTTAAGAGATAGTTAATATTGTTTATATGTTTGAGAAGGAGTTGTCGACGAGTTTCAGGGACTTGCGATTCATCTTCTAATTCACCTAGTAGATGAGGTTGAATTAGTTGGGGTAGTTTATTGTAATTGGTTGTTCTTTTTAGAGAGGTACATGAAGAAATTGAAAGGTTTTGTTCGACAAAGAGTAAAACCCGAGGGGTATATATTGTACACGTCTTTCTATTATGTCAGTGAGTACATCAAGCAAATCGACAACACACTAGGTGCGACGATTTGGGATGACGAAAGGGATGGACAAAAGAGAAGGGGAGCTTCTCGAAACAAATGGAAAGTGGCATATGATAAAGAGTAGGTGCATGATTATCATTTGTCAAGTTACTACATAGTATTTATTCACACTGAACTTCATATTAATGCATATTGTGATTTCATACATACTACATATATGTTGGTTTGATTTGATCATCAATGAATACATAAATTGAAGCCATCAACAAATTCATTCTTTACAATATGGAAGTGACAAAACTGTGGATCACATTGTATGAAGAAAAGAGGAGGAAATGGGAGAGTAACAAGAAAGAATTCGAGTGGTTGAATGGTATAAGCATCTTTTATCCTAATCATTTAAAATAAAATATGCCAATGAGATGCCCTAACAGTTGGACTGTTCATCAAGCTAGAGGGAAATACAATGCATTTGGTTATTACTCGCGTGCTGAAGAGGATGCACTAAACATAGGGATTGGATGCAATAACTCAGTAATTATATTATCTTTTTGTACAATTTTAACTTCATACTACACCTTTGAATTGTAACATATATATGTTTTGTTATTCTTAATTATGTTTGGGTTATTAGACACATGAAAATGTGATTTTTTTTCACATTTTTATAAGTGTATTTGTTCCTATCTATGTGGGCATATGGACATCATTTTCACACAGAATATGTCGTTGATGGATACATGACACAAGACTATGGAGGGGAAGTCAAGTTCGAACAATCTAGTCATCCTAGACACTGCGATCAAAACCTAATGCATGGGACATTAGGTTATGTTGAAAGATACAAGAGATCATTCAAGTGGACTTCTCTTCGTTCCAATGTGTTATTTTTAGGTACAAGTAGTGGGACACCATTGATCAGAATAATGTAAAGGAAGATGGCAATAGTGGGATGATATCTATTAACTCTAGAAATATGTGGCATAAAGTTAGGGAGCCTTATGTTTTCCCAAAACACTACAACCATTTGTTTTTTACCCAGCTGTGTTCGATAGGGATTGCTGGTTCGTATTAAGACATGACCCTAGATCAAAACATATTTTTGAGAACAAAAATGTTATCATGCCAAGCGAGGAAGATAATCAGGGTGATGGCAATGGGGAGTGATGTGTACTTGTGTTATTTCATCATTTATATAATTATTGTATGTTTTTGTTGTCATTATATAGTTAATTATATTGTTTTTTTATTTGTCTTGTTGGCGCTTTATAATTTAATTGGTAATATTCATAAGTTTTTTTATTAAATGAAAAATGTATTTATTAAAATGGAAACACAACTTTCATATTATATATTATAATATATAATATATATATATATATTTGTGTGCTTTAAAAACACAATCCGCACCAGAATCAGTGCACAAATACCTTTGACGTGCTGTTGTTAGTTCACAAATTAAAATTTTTGTAGTGGTGTGTCACACTTATGCACCAGTGCGCAAATATAATGTTTTAGCACTGGTATAGAAAGTTCACGTTATCAAATGCATCGAGCTATGACTATACGTTTAAATATTGTTTGTGCAGTGCGTTTGATAAATATTATCACACCGTGCAAGAGGAACATATCAAGTGCAGCTAATTAGTGATGGTGATTAAGAGACACTTGTTTGAATTTCAAATAAACTTGGTGATGCATTTTTGTTTCTATTTAGATTATGTGGATATATTATATATATATATATCTATATTTATATATATTATATATATATATTATATATAGTATATTATATATATATATAGATATATATATATATAATATTATATATTGATATATATATATATATATAAACTAAATTGTTTAAAGTAGACATGTCTTTATCATTGTGAACGTGATGTAATATTAACTAGGAGAAATGTGAAAAACATGAATTTTAGTGACTATCTCGTGATATGTGGATGTGGAAAAAATAATATTTTTTGAGTTGTTCATTAAGAGATAATCAAATATATTATTTGTCACAAGTTTAAATCTAATATATTATCATTTTTGTATGATTTTACTCATATTAATTATTAAAAATAGTTAAGTTTAAATTAGTACAATAGCAAATAAAGAACCAAAATAACATCAAAATGTTATATCTTTATTACTAGAAAAAAATTCACTTCCCTCTTTAAGGGAGAACTTCCAATAGAGCAAATCCCCAACTACAAGTAACTTCACATGAAATCTTATGCATCAACATTTCCTTTCTCCATTAGAGCAGAGCCATCACATAACCCGAATACTTCCTTCAGTACCCCCACAATGGTCTTCTCCACTCGTAATTCAATATTATCCACTTTATGTTTCAAATTTAACACATTAATGTTCAGGTGTTCCAACGAATTTTGTATCAATTCCATGTCCTTCCCTAAAACATATAATTAGGAAAACAAACCACCATGTTTTCATTTATATCCTTGACAACCTCCTTAACGATATGCCTGCTTGAGTTGTAAACCATTTTGTCAACACTACCGCTACGACTCTGCATCATTCCCACTTCCATTACTTGCAGAAGCCATATTTTTTGCAATTCCCCCATGCACCGGAATAATTCGATGGTTGAGTTGCTTTAGCTAGCTATTATATATTATCGCCTACTCCTTACCGAATTTCCCTCCCATCTTACCAAAAACTTAAATGCATTTACTATCTGCAACATAGCCAAGCCACCTTCCGCCCTCTCCATCACTGCCAATTTCGTATCAACTTGAAATGACTATGGTACTAAGACTACACTCACCTGAAGTCCCATTTAATAAACAAGGGCAAAGAGCCCATTTGTCTTATAACATGGCCGCCTTGCTCCACTACACCCACCTGTTCTTAAATTTCTATCTACCATCATCCTCTCATGAGGAACTCCTTCGAATCGTCATGACGTTATCATATTTAATTATCTGTTGATCCTCGTTAATTTTCGTGCTCTAACTCTGATCCATTTGGATTATGGTTAAAGTCTTATTTAAGGGAAATTACATATGCCAATATGTTGGTCAATGAGTAAAATTCCTTGTTGTAATTCCACTCCTTTATTGGCTTGGAGATCGGCCAAATGGTTATTTTTTCTTTTGACTTGAAATTTTTTGTAGTCTTCTAATTTTTTGAGAAGACACATTACCCTTATGATCAATGGAGAAGTTTATGAGTCAAGAAGGTACTCATTCTTGGAAAGTCTTATGCATTTTTGAATTACCACCATTGAGTCACCTACGATGATCAACTTCCTGATGCCTTTAGAGATGTTGATCTTCAGGCCTTGCTAGAGTGAGATCACTTCAACTTGATTGTTTGAGGCTTTCCCAAGTCCCCAAGCAAACTTTATTTCAGATTTTTCTTCAAGGTTAAAAAGCAACCCTCACGCTCCAGCCTCCCCGAAAAAAATATAATTTACTTTTGACTACATGGATGAAATGTAATTTTTTCACATGACAAGAAATAGTATTATTGATACTACATTATGTGTAATTCATTCTATGTTCCATTTACATGTGATATTTAAAACAAAAATATATTTATAACATAAATCATTTTAGTGATAAGTAAAATATTTCAATGCCCATATTAAATAACATAATTTTATAGATACTTTATATAGAGAAAAGTAAAGTAATTTAAATTGAAAATTTTCTTATATTTTCACTTTAGTGAGAAAGATTGAGTGAATTCTTATTCCATTAATAGTTACTTTCTAATTCAATATATGAGGGATATTTGTAAAATTTTCAATGTTCAATATGGATTTTATATGTAATATTTAGAAAATATTAATAATAAAAATAATTAAATGTATACATACAAGAAAAAATTATGAGGGGGCATATTTTAACATTTTGATGTGGAGAACATGAATTATAAACAAGGCCGCATAGCTAGTGTTCCCTGCGACTTTGTTCAATTATTGAATTTTGAAATGTATGAACTAATTATTGTATTTGAACAAGGGCTACTTTGTAAATATTCTTGCTTATTTTAAGTATCCTTAAATTAGAGTAAGAAACAAATAAGACATACATGAATGAATGAATAAAGTGTTTTTAGTAGCCATAAAATACTACTAATGACCTGAGACTTAGTACTTGAACGTTGAAACCATACTTCCAAACAAAAAAATGTTTCTACCAAAAGTGGTAAAAAAAATTCTAGAACCATATTTCCCAAAAAAATTGTTTCTACCAAAAGTGGTAAAAAAATATATTGATATGAACGTTGAAACCAAAATTCTAGAACCATTTTTAGCACGAAAAAAGCTAGATTGCTATTCATTCATTATGAGAAAAAACAGTACATCATATGACTTATATGATAATCACATAGTTATGCTGAACTAGACTATGTAAAACTTAATAGAGATAGGAAAAAAACATAGTCCATGACTACAAATCCCCATCAAAATGTTCAGAATAAGAAGAATGCAATATATGAGTCATCAATAGAAAAACAAGATTAGAAAATTTGGAGTACCAAGCAAAATAGTGAAATCAACAGAACAGGGGGCAAGATACATACCAGATTGGAGGAGAGGAGTGAGAGAGTTAGGTACCAGGCATATTGAAATCCTGAATATGGTGAATCTTGTCCCCCACTGTGATACTCATCTTCCAGACTTTGTTATGAGAAGCTAGGCCTTTTTTTGATAGAGAATCAAAAACTTTGTTTTTTTCTTTATCAATATGGTTGATCGAATAGGCCTTTTGGTAATTCCTGATTGATTCTATTATGTTCAACCATCCCAAAAGGTTGAGGTTATTTATGACATGTATAGACTGAACATGGTCGATTATAACCTTTTAATCCTTGAATATTTGCAGATCTTGGATGTTAAGATAGTCAAAGAAGGTGAGAAGACCTGCCAATGCCATAACCTCAGCTTTGTTATTTGATCTTTTACCTCCATTCCAAAAAATTTCAATATGCTGAACCTCCATAGGAATAATAAAGATTGCACATGCACAACAACCATTTTGGATCGCCCTATCAAAATAGGCCCGTGGGACGCCCGAGGGATCCGGAGAGATTGCCTTCTTCCTGTCCATTCTCAGAATATTTTTGGAGAAAAGTCGAGCATTGAACTGAGAGAGAATGGATTCGTAGACAGAAACATAATTTTCCATCTTGGAATGAAAGATGGCCCTATTCCGCCATTTCCATATGGCCCATAAGGACAACAAGGGAATAGGTCTCGAGTCGTTTTGCATATTACTCCACCATTCAAAAGCTTCCATGATGGAGGGGAAAGAGATCCTGCTAAAGCCGAAATGGACAGCTAAATTTTGCCATATTCTTTTTGATTGAGCACAGAGAAGGGAGATATGAAGGTTGCTTTCTTCGTTTGACTTACACAAAGGACAAATGGCAGGCCCATTCCAGTTCCTTTTTTGGAGATTATCCCATGTTAGGTTCTTGTTGTGGAAGACAAGCCATGCAAAAATGATGATCTTGAGAGGGCAACCTGTTTTCCAGAAGGAGGAAGGGAAGATGTTAATTAGTTTATTGTGGCTGGCGAGATGGAGCTGAAGATAGATATCCTTAACATATACAATCAATCTTCCCCCATATCCCTTCCATATTAGCTTGTCCTCTACCTTTGTTTGGAAAATACCTCTGTTCCTCATAGCCTTGTGTTGATGCCTCAAAAATCGTTGCAACAACATCGGGGAAAACCACCCGGTCCGAACCTTAATGCAGCTCCTTTTCCATTTGGTGTGGTGGCTCCGAATGGAGATAATGGGACCAGTTTCCCAATGATGAATAAAAAGGGGATGGATGAGTGAGTGGTTTTCTTATCTAATGGTAATGGATGAATGATTTAATCTAAAAAGTAAAATTATGAATAACTATTCTATCCCAGGAAATTTCTATTTCTAAGTGCAATGTTTGATAATCTCTATTCACAAATAAGCATATAGATGACTTTATTTGATAAACAAAGACATCCATTCATATAATAATTGCTTTGTTCAAATAGTTGAACAAAGTAATTAATAAAACATTGTTACACTTATCTTTTATATATTACTGATACATGTACGACTAAAAGAATAACATCCTTTAAACATCCAATAGTGAAAAATATAAAGAATGTTGTTGAAAACACATACATATATTTAATAATAGCAAGAGTAATCAAATAACAATTCACATAAAAGAATGAATTCAGATCATAGATAGTAGTACCATATGTGCTGTAAATCATTCCCGATATCGATCGCAATTCGAATTCCTTCTTTCAACTCAGAGATACTTTCATATCAAGGCAATAGTGCACATTCACATAAAAGCTTCTTCGTTAAAATTTGGAATAATGGCCCAGTCTTTATAAAAAATATACCGGAAGTACAATAGTGCAACTTCCAGGTTTGAGTCTTATACAAAAACTGAGGACCCTTTCTAAATGCATGAAAGGGTCTATAAATACTTAATTAGATTAACTAACTACAAAAATAAAATGCTATTTAATTGGTACAACTGGATCTTGAATATCTTCTCCACAACAAGTTTGTTGGTAGTCCACAGCATGATTCATCACTTGGGCTATTCTCCCTTTGATCTGAGTTGGCAGATTGCAAGCATCTGTTCTAATTCTGGAGGGCGGCTGAGACGAGAATGGAGCTGAGCCGAGTATGTGGCATTTTGTATCTCGGGAATGATACAACCGATTGCATCTATCAGACACTTGAGGGCGGCTGTCTGGCTATATGGTTTTACTAGGAACAACCAATAGGTGTCCTAAGTTAAACTTTGAATACCTGCGATTAACCTTCCATTCTTTTCCAACTCCTGATTGCATGCTTGTTCCAGTGTCTTAGCTGATAGCAATTTACCTGGGGTACATTGTGAAATCATATTAGACAAATAGAGAGTGTTATTGATTAATTCAATCAAGTTACTTGTAGATAATCTACATCTAGAAACTTCTCTCTCTGCCTTCATCAACTGAGACTACCATTCTAAGAATAGGATTTACTTATGTGATTCTAGGATTTTGGGCAGATTTGCTGCCTGTCCCTCACTGGTGTCTTGCCAAGCAAGAAAATTTGTCAAGGTCTCGTTGGCCTGCTCTAAATCCTATCTAGCATCAACTGATTTATTGATTATCGACGCTGTTATATCACAAAGGGGCTCAACCTGAGAAATATTATGACAAAACAATCTTATTTGTGTCACCAATGCCTTATTAATCTGTAGCTCTTCTGTTCTGAAACTGACAGGTTGTGGAAGACTCTTGAACTTTTCTATTTGAAGTGATAGCTGAGCAATTTGTTCATCTTTCGTTTTCGCCATTAGTTCATTCATCGTCTTCAATTTTGCCAATGATCCGGATTTAAATAGGAACGCAATAAAATACAGAGATAACCATATACACAAAGATGCAGCGGAAATAATGCTTCATTTCATTAATGGAAAATACCGAAATATGCTTACAACCAGAATTGGAAATAAACCAGCTAGGGCGATGGTAGCTTATCTCTGAGAAGAGATGTGCGGATACATGTCTCTGAACTGTTCCGAACTTGTGTTACAATGAGGCTCGAAGGCCTATTTATTATTGAGAAACAATGGAAAACCCTTCACATTCCAAAACCGACCCTTAGAAGATGAAACGCCAAATTGTGGGCCCCGTTTGCGGTAAATTGGTACA